>JABACO010000018.1:2994049-3104049 GCA_013339895.1 Ephydatia muelleri
TGTCGCAGTTTGAACTTCACGTATGGGCATCATCAGGGCTTCTCGCACAACTATGCTAATGTCTGCCCCTGAGTAGCCATCTGTCTTCTTGGCCAGCTCGCTTAGATCCTCAGGTTTTATATTGCCCAGTATGTTCCCGATGTTGAGCTCAAACAGACGCCTTCTGGCCTCCTCCTCGGGAAGTGGAATGTAAATACGTTTTTCAAACCGTCTTCTGATAGCTGCATCCAACCCCCAGGGAATGTTGGTAGCTCCTAGGACAAGTATCCCATCATTGTCAATACCAACTCCCTGCATCTGCACCAGGAACTCGGTCTTGATTCTTCGAGTGGATTCGTTTTCAGCATCTGACCTTGCACTGCAAAGGGAGTCCACTTCATCGATGAAGATAACAGCTGGCTTATTTGCCCTCGCAAGCTCAAAAAGGTTCTTGACTAGACGCTCACTCTCTCCAAGCCACTTGCTCACCAGGTCAGATGAGGAAATGGAGAAGAAAGTGGATTTAGCTTCAGTGGCTACAGCCTTGGCAAGGTAGGTCTTTCCTGTACCTGGAGGCTAAGAGGAGACACAAACACAAATTCTACAATTTGTGGTTTATTTGGCCTTTTTACAATGTGTTACAAGTGATGAATGGAAGATGTGAAAAGTTTAGATGATATGACGCATATTGCTCCTTGTTCCTCATGCACCTTCTCCCTTCAGCTTCCTACCATCAACACTCTTAAAAACATCATTCAGTAACAATATTCACTATTCCTTTTCATCATCCCTGCACATGGATTGAATACACATGTCTCAGCCAATACTTTGTAGTTCTGCTTGCCATTTTTCTATGTTTCTGCTATTTTTCTAAATGTTTCTAGTGATGTTTCTTGTGATCCAAGGATTTTTAGAATGCATTGTGTCACAGTCAAAATGCTGCCTTGCAATTACATCTTGCTGCATTACGCAGAACAAGCAAATATAGATGTTAGTATACATGCACTTATAGTTATAGGTTTATTATACACATAGTTTTACATGTGCACTTATGGTAGCGGCTTGTTTCATTACAATGCACCATAGGCGTTACATGTTCAAACACATTAAACGTTGAATTCTTCCCATTTCCCTCAGCCAGACCCTCCCTCTTCCCATCAAACTTACCCCATACAGCAGAATAGCTCTCCATGGTTTTCGTTTTCCTATTTATAGGACAAATACCAGATGACTATGTAGATTTAGAAATGACATACAGAGAAATCCCCCCCCCCCCCCCCCCCCCCTTTTTAGGCCCTGCACATCTCATACGTATAATAACCTCTCCTCCTCTTCACCTCCAAACATACCAGTGAAGATATGTGGAAACTTGGATGGCATAATGACACTTTCCATCAGTGCTTCCTTAGCCACTTGCAATCCTGCAATGTCGTCCCATTTGACGTTGGGTTTTTCCTGAACGATTGCACCTAACAGACGACATCCATTAGTGGGTGTGGCAAAATAGGCATGCCTTACCTCTGAGCTGGTCCTTCAGCTTCTTCTTGTCGCCATCTTCTTCTTCTTCATCATCTTCATCCTTTTTAGCACTGCTGCTGCCCCTGAGATAAATAATAGTTGCCTGTTTCATTTCGTTCACTTCTGGATTCTAACACACGCCTACCCTGGTTTATTCTCCTTAGTTGCGGTACCTCCCTCTGAGTGCACCTTCTTCTTGCCCTTTGCGAGGAATTTCTTAAGAGCCTCGGCTCTTTCTAAACATTGCTCACACATTTCTTTGATCCTTTTCTTCGAGCGTTCACCGTGTGCCTCATCTAGGGAGGCGAAGGGTGTTGTGTGTGTTTGTGTGTGTGTGTGGGGGGGGGGGTGGGTGGGTGTGGTTGTGCATGTGCGTTTGTGTGTATACTAAATATCGTCGCGATACGTACAACAAACTAGGACTAACACTTCAATGCATGGAGGAAATAGTCGATTGCGTGCTGGTAGAGAGGCAAGGCTTCTTCATACTTCTGTTCGTTGTCTGCCTCGGTGGCCTTCTTGACCAGCTCGATGGCTTTCTGTCGGTGACAATGTTGTACTGTCTTTACCCGTTCTCTGCGCTGGCCTCACTTCAACACATTTTAAGCCACACTCACCTCCATAATAGCGCTTGGATTGGCCATCGACTCAGTGCTCAATATAGCAGGCGGACATCGGTCATTCCTACCAAACCATTCATTTGACCGCACAATTTACATTCATGCTGGTCATGTGTTCCGCGCATGATACGGTGTGTTGATAGCCAACCACATGTGAGTCGTACACATTTAGTTATAAGACGAATGTCTGTACAGGTATATATCAAATGGGACAGTTTCCGCGAAAATTGCCCCACGGATATATTATAAAATGTTATAAAATGCATCGCGGGTGAATCGCTATAACTTCCCAACGGTTAACGCTATCGACTTCCTATTTTCAACACTTCATACTACACCATTTCACTACGGGGAAACTTATTTTGGGGCCTTGCACTAGTTCCTTGCTGATGCTACGAAGTCCGATACCCCATGGGGTTCAAAACCGTCACATCTTCAGCTAGGAGAGTTTAAATCGCTTCAAATTCCGTATGCACATACAGGGGTCCTGTTGCTATTGATGTATTCAGTTCGTTAATTTTTACTCTATCCGTCACGGAGATACAGCTGTGCAAAGTTAATGCACATTTCCCGCTCGATTGCACCATTTTTGCATGCAACCCGTGTTCCATTCTCCCAATCCACAATAAATTTTGATAACTTCTTTGTTCCGCCCATTTCTCCCTTAAACTAAGCTAGCCGTTCCCAACTGTTTTTGTCTCACTCAGGCAGTGAGTTTATGCGGGAAAGTTAAAAGAAGAAGAACGCTGCTCAGTTCCAGACGATCGTACCAAATTAACGGACCCCAAGTGAATATAACCTTGCGCCTCCCACGTCGCCGGCAGTATTCAAAACGGCACGCGTAAGGCTATTTGCTAAGCACTCACATCATCCTCTAGTCGTGTAATAAAGCTTTCCTATTTGCCATCATCTTGCTAAAATCATCGTCTTATATCTGCCACGCCCACTCGGCTACGATTTCGGTCTCACACAACTTTCAGCTCACACATAGTACATGAACTCATGCTGGCTCCCACTTGTGCACACACTTGCATTGTTGCGTACATGGCCCTGTACACTATCGTATGGCATATTTTCTTATACACAACCACACACACACACACACACACACACACACACACACACACACACACACACACACACACACACACATAGACACACACACAACATACACACAGACACACACATAGACACACACAGACACATACACACACAGACGCACACACACAGACACACACACACACACAGACACTCACACAGACACATACACACAGACACATACACACAGACACATACACACAGACACATACACACAGACACATGCAGGCATGCACAGACGCACACACAGACCACACACACAGGCACGCATAGACCCACACAACACACTCTGACACGACAGACACATACACAGACACAGACGCACACACAGACACACACACAGGCACGCATAGACCCACACAACACACTCTGACACGACAGACACATACACAGACACAGACACACACAGACATGCACAGAGACACACACAGACATGCACATGAAATACACAGACACAGACACACACAGACATGCACAGAGACACACACAGACATGCACATGAAATACACAGACACACACACACGACATACACACAGACTCACACACACGACAGACAGACACACAGACGCGGGCACACATGGACACACAAGCATAGACACACACATGCACAGACACACACATGCAGATGCACACACATGCACAGACACACACACGCACACACAAGATACACACATGCCATACACACACAACAGACACAGACACACAAGCACACAAAGACACACACACGAAATACACAGATACGTACACAGATACGCACACAGACATACATGCACACAGACTCATACAAAAAAATACATACAGACACACACACGAAATACACATAGACACACACATGCAGACACAGAGACACACATGCACACACATGGACACACAGATACACACACGACATGGACACACAGATACACGCACGACATACACACAGACACACACATATACAGACACACATGTAGCTACATGTACCTATGTGTATGTACCGTCTCTAAAGTGCGAGCTCTATGTCATATACTCCCAAAGAATTGGTCCTCAGCCCCCATAGGATTGGTGTCCTGTACCACTGTATGCATGTGGCAAAGTATATCACTGTATTCACCACAGCACTGGGCCCCATGGTACAATATTAAAAAAGTGTGTGTGTGTGTGTGGGGGGGGGTGGCTGATTTCTTTTGAGCAAAATGAATAATTAAATATACAAGACTACATGTAGAGATGCACGAATTTATTTTTAATCATGATGCATATGATGTTGTCATCGAAAAAGTTGTTGTCGGCTATCATTCCTTGATGAGATTTACACAGTTGGCCAAAAATTGTGGTGTGTGTGTGGAGGGTCCCTGCAGCAACGTGCATAAGACTTTAAGTTCTTACACACTCACATCCATCTTTTTGTAGTTAAGTACAATTGTGTAATAAAGCTTTCTTGTTTGGCAAAATCCTTGATCCTTGAACAACTTCTTATCATTCTTTATGCCTCCACTACTCAGCTAGGTGGCTTGTGTACCAGTTGCAGAGACTTGAGTCTCTCTTTGCCCATACAATATTTAGCTCACACAGAGTACATGAACATGCCCTCATGTTGGTTCACACACCCTGATGCATGTGTATATGTTGTGCAAATGCGTCTGTACATCCTGAGCACACACACACACACACACACACACACACACACACACACACACACACACACACCAATCTCTGTGTGTTTCCTCTGTATTGTTGCAAGCAGACGTATACTCTTCTCTCATCTAGCACTCTGTACAAGTGCTCGTCTGACCTGTAAAAAAGCCTTTTCGGAGTACAGTATAATGAATATCGTTACTAGCTTGCTATCGATATGTCTGTGTAAACTTACCTGACCTACATGTACCACGATCTGCAACGATAAGGGAGGTACACTGTACCATCGCAGGTCTCACTGTTTCCATCAGCACAATGTTGTGTGTCCCATGTCGTACTAATTGAATGCAGCGAATTAAACGAGTGTACATGAACTCAGATTGCTGTTCCTCACCATAAGTACAAAGTATGTAGTGCCTTCTACGAGTAGTCATTTAATTTATTAGTACAGTGTGCTGCCTTAGTCTCGTACCCAAAACCAGATTCCCAACAGCTGCGCCACCCGCAGCTGTTGGGAATCTGGGTCTGGGTACGAGACTAGTGCTGCCTCTTCTAGAAGGATGTACCACGCAGTTTTTTATGAAGGGCGATGGTTCTGCCTGGCGATGAATTACCTATCATTGCTGATTGCGGTAGGTCAGGGCCCGTGGTAAGTTTACACAGACACAATGGATAGCAATTTCATCATTCCACAAGCACTCAAGATAAACAGAAGCCTCTTGAGCTTGTTAGCAAACCATGGCATATCCTTACATGTATGACTTGTCCCTTGTGTCAGGGGACAGTCCTATAAGGACACAATGTATGCATAAAGGACCACTCCTATGACACTACAGTGTACACGTTGCTACATGTACCTACATGTGTAGACATGTCTCATGGTCTCATGAGTTGTTCAATAGATAGATCAAAAATGCATGTGCAGAGAAGGCATTCAGTGAGAGAAAATGTGTGTACCATCATTATCAGAGAGCACTACTGTTTTTTTCCACATGAACAACAGTGTGTGCTTTGTGTAACACATGTCTGTGCACATGTGCGAGTCTGTGTGTATTGTGTGTGTATCTGTGAGTGTGTGTCTGTTGTGTCTGTGCATGTGTGTCTATATGTATTTTGTGTGTGCGAGTCTGTGTGCAAGTCTGCGTGTCTGTGTGTTTCTGTGTGTGTGTCTGTGTATTTCGTGAGTGTATACATTTCGTGTGTGTCTGTGTGTGCTTGTGTGTCCGTGTGTGTGTGTGTGTGTGTGTGTGTGTGTCTGTCGTGTATGTATGTTCCTGTGTGTCTCGGTGCATGTGTGTGTCTGAGTGTTTTGTGTGACTGTCTCGTGTGTGTGTGTCTGTGTATTTCGTGTGTGCCTGTGTATGCATGTGTGTCTGTGTGTTAGTGTGTATTTCCATGTGTGTGTGTGTGCATGTGTGTGTGTGTTTGTATATGTGTGTGTCGTGTGTTTTGTGTGTCCATGTGTGTGTCTGTGTATCTGTGTGTGTGTGTTTGTATGCGTCTGTGTGTATGTCATGTGTGTGTCTGTGTGTGCATTAGTGTGTGTGTGTGTGTGTGTTTTTGTATGTGTCTGTGTATGTATGCCATGTGTGTCTGTGTGTGCGTTAGTGTGTCTGTGTGTGTGTGTTTGTATGCATCTGTGTGTATGCATGTGTGTCTGTGTGTGCGTTAGTGTGTCTGTGTGTGTGTGTTTGTATGCATCTGTGTGTATGCATGTGTGTCTGTGTGTGCGTTAGTGTGTCTGTGTGTGTGTGTTTGTATGCATCTGTGTGTATGCATGTGTGTCTGTGTGTGTCTGTGTGTGCATGTGTGTGCTAGTGTGTATTTCATGCATGTGTGTCTGCATGTGTGTCTGTGTGTGCTAGTGTGTATTTCCATGTGTGTGTGTACGTGTGTGTGGTGTGCGTGTGTGTGTTTGTCATATGTGTGTCGTGTGTTTTGTGTGTCCATGTGTGTGTCTGTGTATCTGTGTGTGTGTGTGTTTGTATGCGTCAGTGTGTATGTCATGTGTGTGTCTGTGTGCGTTAGTGTGTGTGTGTGCGTTAGTGTGTCTGTGTATGTCATGTGTCTGTGTGTGTCTGTGTGAGTGTGTGCGCGTTAGTGTGTCTGTGTGCGTGTTTGTATGCGTCTGTGTACAGTGTATGTCATGTGTGTGCGTTTGTGTGTGTGTGTGTGTTAGTGTGTGTGTGTGTCTGTGTGTGTATGTCATGTGTCTGTGTGCCTGTGTGTGTGTGTGTGTGTGTGTGCATTAGTGTGTCTGTGTGTGCATTTGTGTGTCTGTGTGTGCATTTGTGTGTGTATGTCATGTGTGTGTGTGTGCCTGTGCGTGTGCATGTGTGTTTGGTACACAAATTGAAATGCAGTCTGTGTGTGCATTTGTGTGTCTGTGTGTGTATGTCATGTGTGTGTGTTAGTGTGTCTGTGTGTGTATGTCATGTGTGTCTGTGTGTGCATGTGTGTGCTAGTGTGTATTTCATGCATGTGTGTGTGCATGTGTGTCTGTGTGTGCTAGTGTGTATTTCCATGTGTGTATGTGTACGTGTGTGTGTGTGCGTGTGTGTTTGTCATATGTGTGTCGTGTGTTTTGTGTGTCCATGTGTGTGTCTGTGTATCTGTGTGTGTGTGTGTTTGTATGCGTCTGTGTGTATGTCATGTGTGTGTCTGTGCGTTTGTGTGTGTGTGCGTTAGTGTGTCTGTGTGTGTGTATGTGTATATGTCATGTGTGCGTGTGTGTGTTTGTGTGTGTGTTAGTGTGTCTGTGTGTGTGTGTTTGAATGCGTCTGTGTGTGCTAGTGTGTATTTCATGCATGTGTGTGTGCATGTGTGTCTGTGTGCTAGTGTGTATTTCCATGTGTGTGTGTACGTGTGTGTGTGTGTGCATGTGTGTGTGTTTGTCATATGTGTGTTGTGTTTTTTGTGTGTCCATGTGTGTGTCTGTGTATCTGTGTGCGTGTGTTTGTATGCGTCTGTGTGTATGTCATGTGTGTGTCTGTGTGCGTTAGTGTGCGTGTGCGTTAGTGTGTGTGTGTGTGTTTGTATGTGTCTGTGTGTATGTCATGTGCGTTTGTGTGTGTGTGTGTTAGTGTGTCTGTGTGTGCATTTGTGTGTCTATGTATGCCTGTGTGTGTGTGTCTGTGTGAGTGTGTGTGTGCGTTAGTGTGTCTGTGTGTGTTTGTATGCGTCTGTGTATGTCATGTGTGTATGTGTGTGTGCGTTAGTGTGTCTGTGTGTGCATTTGTGTGTCTGTGTGTGTATGTGTGTGTGCGTTAGTGTGTCTGTGTGTGCATTTGTGTGTCTGTGTGTGTATGTCATGTGTGTGTGTGTGTGCCTGTGCATGTGTGTTTTATGCAAGCTTGGTACACAAATTGAAATGCAATCAGCTGAATTGAATAGAATACATGTACTTGTGCATGTGACAATGTTTGTGAGTGAGAGTGTTTGTACTATCAGACAGGTGTATTGTTTGCCACATGTATAACTGGTGTGTGCAAGTACGCTGTACATGAGGTGTGTTTGTGTGTGTGTGTGTGTGTGTGTGTGTGTGTGTGTGTGTGTGTGTGTGTGGTGTGTGTGTGTGTGTGTGTGTGTGTGTGTGTGTGTGTGTGTGTGTGTGGTTGTGTATAAGAAAATATGCCATACGATAGTGTACAGGGCCATGTACGCAACAATGCAAGTGTGTGCACAAGTGGGAGCCAGCATGAGTTCATGTACTATGTGTGAGCTGAAAGTTGTGTGAGACCGAAATCGTAGCCGAGTGGGCGTGGCAGATATAAGACGATGATTTAGCAAGATGATGGCAAATAGGAAAGCTTTATTACACGACTAGAGGATGATGTGAGTGCTTAGCAAATAGCCTTACGCGTGCCGTTTTGAATACTGCCGGCGACGTGGGAGGCGCAAGGTTATATTCACTTGGGGTCCGTTAATTTGGTACGATCGTCTGGAACTGAGCAGCGTTCTTCTTCTTTTAACTTTCCCGCATAAACTCACTGCCTGAGTGAGACAAAAACAGTTGGGAACGGCTAGCTTAGTTTAAGGGAGAAATGGGCGGAACAAAGAAGTTATCAAAATTTATTGTGGATTGGGAGAATGGAACACGGGTTGCATGCAAAAATGGTGCAATCGAGCGGGAAATGTGCATTAACTTTGCACAGCTGTATCTCCGTGACGGATAGAGTAAAAATTAACGAACTGAATACATCAATAGCAACAGGACCCCTGTATGTGCATACGGAATTTGAAGCGATTTAAACTCTCCTAGCTGAAGATGTGACGGTTTTGAACCCCATGGGGTATCGGACTTCGTAGCATCAGCAAGGAACTAGTGCAAGGCCCCAAAATAAGTTTCCCCGTAGTGAAATGGTGTAGTATGAAGTGTTGAAAATAGGAAGTCGATAGCGTTAACCGTTGGGAAGTTATAGCGATTCACCCGCGATGCATTTTTATAACATTTTATGATATATCCGTGGGGCAATTTTCGCGGAAACTGTCCCAAATGCTTTCTAATTCTTTTTCCTACTATTAATCTTCTTTTTGAACAATACTGATTTAGTTTCGGTTCAGCTTATTCATCTTTGCGCATGCGTAAGTGTTTGCAATGCTATAATCAAGTCAGTCTGATAATTATAAAAGGATAAGCGGGGGGGGGGGGGGGGGGGGGGGCAAAATTCCCGGGCCGGGGCCATGAAGGGGTGAAGGGGCCAAGACCGGCCGTCTAGGCCACACACCCAGACCGGTACTGAATGGCTTGTTCAGTGCTAGTCGTCATTGCCAGAAATTTCGGACATCGATCCTAACTCTGGCCAAGAATATGATATAAAAATTCTATTTTCACCGTTACAATTGTATTCTTTAGCTAAGATTTTATCGAAATATAAAAACAACTAATCACTAATTAACATTCTTTATGATAAACAAATTTTATTTTAAGTTCCTATATGGCATGTAATATACCAAATATCTCTTTTAGAACAATTTTAGTTTTCGGTTCCGTGTAATGACTTTACGCCGGTAGCCTCATCGCGCCGTTACTAAAACTGGCTCTTCAGCGGCGGATCCAGGATTTCTGGAAGGGGGGGTCTAATAACTATATTCACAAGCGGGGGGTGGGTACTGGAGGGGGCGTGCCCCCTCCCGTAACAGCTAGGGGGTCTGGGGAGCGCTGTAAGCACCCCCAGTGGGGGCTGGGGCGAAGCCCCAGCCGCTTTTTCACTTTTGCGTTCATTTAGCATGAAAATAAGCATACTTTGAAAGTTTATTCAATAGTGATAGCTAGCAAGCGCAATATTCGAATTGATTAATATAAGCGTGTAGAAGCCTGCGTGAGTCAACGCGGTCGTGGATAAGGATAGCGAATAGAAAACTCTACGCAAAGCCATTGTGACCGTATTCTGGTCTAAACGACACACACGTTTACCTTTATAGTATACCTACTTGATTTAGCTCTAACTATCTTCTTTTGATCGCTTAAATTACTTCTTGCTCGCACCATTCCATCGCGCAGCAGTAATACTAATTAAACACGCTTGGAGGGCTTTGGCTTTAGACCCCCCCACACACACACACACACACACACTCACACACACTTTGGGTCGAATGCTAACTCGCTAATCAGTTCACTCGCGTTCACTAAACGCTTTCGTTTTTCAACTCGTCAATCATGTAATTAATTATTCATAAGTTAATTTATTCATAACTGGTCGGGCCGAGGGGGGGGGTCTTTAGACCCCTTAGACCCCCCCCCCCCCCCCCCCCCCCCTGGATCCGCCACTGCTCTTACCTCCCGAAACACGGTGGCTCCGCAATTTGTGGTAGCGATCCCTCCTCCCAAGCCATAAACACCATAATATTTTATTTATATCGCTATTCTCGCTTAACTTGAGCAATGCATATCACTGTTCTAAAAAAAAGTTGGCTTTTAGCACATACAATAATACGTTAGTACCTTCCAAGATTTAGCTTTAGTTATGAGTTTTTGTGGTTTTTCCAACAGGTGAGGTACATCATGGGTTACCCGTTTTCACAAGAAATAACTGCCGTGGCAATGAAACTGTCCCACGAGGCATGCACTATGAATAGAAAAAAGGTGTTGTTTTGTTCTATGTTTCAAATGACGATTTGCTTGCGCAGTGAGCCAAGATTTGTCTATAGAACTGCTAATATTTCAGTATATAAAGATTGATATTATTTTTGTAGGGGTCTTTTGATTCTGCTGTGATTCAATACTATTGGCTACTATACATGTGCATGGTCGATAGCTGTTTCAGAAAAAGGAAAAGGAAAGAAGGAACATGGAACTTTTTCGAGTCTTAGAGGAATAGAAGAAGGAACGAATCCTACATTCGTGCTGGTCGTCCTGAAAAAGTGAGTATGATCATGCAGCTAGGCTGCCTGCATGGGAATCCACTTATCAGGGCTCCGTTTTTCGCTCCAGTTGAATCTAGATTTTACTGTTGCCCGTAGATATACGTGAGACAACTTTTTTTTTTTTGACCACGGAAAACCTGCAAATACGCTTCGGCCTGCACATGCGCATTGCATCACCTAAGTCAAGGTGGGGGGGGGAGGTGGGGGGGGGGGGGGGGGGGGGGGGGGGTGGGGGGGCGATTTCAGTATTCTCCATTGTCAACACTTTTAAAGTTAAGTCTAATCTTGCTTGTGGAATCTATCATAGAAACGCCACGTGTAACAAATAGAAATGCAGTACTCCTACGTCGCACAATATTACATGCATGCAAATCTATATACCAAAATGTTGCTTTCGCTTGTCGTTTCTAGAGGCGAACTCAGAGGCAACTTCGTCCAGGTCAATATTTGCTGTTCTGTCGCTGTGAATCATGAGAGTAGCTAAGTTATTGAATCTAATTCGATTCATGCTTGAGCTGAGCCACGTTTTCAGGCAACGAGCGGTCGAAAAAAATCTTTCACTAACGGCATTAATAGCGGGATTGACCAAAATCAGTTTAAATATAGTAACAATCTCCGAGACTAGGCAGTTTTCACCAGGATTAAGGCTTTGAAAAGCATAGTAAACTTCGTGGAATGATTGAAATTCTCCCCTTAGCATGAGTTTAAAAACTGCATGGTAGTTGGGCCTTTAAAAGTATGATATTCATATCGTCAGCGCTTTAGTTCATCAGTTATAAGTTCCAGGTTTAAGAGCATTAAGCAGTAATGCTTCCATAATGCTGTAGGCCTTAACCCTGGCTGGTCGAAACGTTGTTAAATGGCATTGGTTACCAAATCGATTGCTTCATAGTATATCCTTCGAAAATGTTCATGCATCAATAGATGATGGCTGATGAGATTGTCCACTTCTTACTACAAATCTTTTGGGGGCATTGCGATACTTTGGCAGTGAAGGTTCAGGTAGACCATGATTCTTAGCCTGTTTTCTTAACATTCAGGAAAAATAGATCAAACATTTCATCAGATCTCGTGCTTACGATGGCCCTATTTACCAAATAGGCACAATGTTGCCCTTCTACAGATGATAGCTGTGTTGTTGGAGTGGTATTGGTAGGTTGTCTGTCTGGATAAGCAACGTGGCACAAAGATTTAATCCAAAGAAATATTGAAATGACTTCATTTGGGCTTTTACACCAATTATACCAGCCCAAATCTCAATATCCAATCTTTCTTATAAGCAGGTATCCCTTTCTAACACATCAGGGCTTCGTAGTTATCTTTAATCTTTCTCCTTGGACAGTCCACCGAGTAGGGCACAACATTTTTATTCCAGGAGTGTCCATGTGAATGTCAGCTTAGATACTGTTCAGGATTCCCTCTCTTTTTGATGACATTGCCGGACGCTCGTGACGTATTCCTGACGCGTCATTGCAAACGTCCGTTAATTTTCCGCGCACGCGTCCATTGAAATGTATGGCATTTCTGTTCAACCTAAATCAGGAAAGGATAGAAATGACAAAAACGTTGAAAAATATAGTGAAGCACATCATAAGCTATGCTTTATTGATGAAACAAAAAAATTCATGGTCTATCTGTGGGTTCCATGGCCCTAAAACAACATGTCCATAGACACCTGTAGAAATTTGATACAAATTAGGGTTTTTTCAAGACGTTTGTACATTTTTCACAGGATCTGTGAGATTTGTGGTAAACAACGTTTATTATTATGTTAACCAGATCATCGAGGCAGGTGTATGTTATCATAAAACACTCTTTTGCCTACTTCTCTAGGTTCCTGAGTCACTTTAGTGGTTGAGGTACTGAATGTCTCCATTATTAATTCTTCACAATGATTGCATGACGTAATGAACGTTTTAACGGGCGAGAGTATCTCTACCGCTTGAAAGCTAGCACCAATATAAAACATTGCCAGAAATTTCGGACATCGACCCATAACTCTGGCTAGGAATTGAATATCAAAATTCTACTTTCACCGTTACAATAGTATATGTACGCTAAGATTTATCAAAACATAAAAACAGCTAATTATTAAATCAATTAATTAACGTTCTTTACAACAACAAATTTTATTTTAAGTACCTTTATGAGTAGAGAGTTATTTTTCGTATAATATACACAAATATCTCTTTTAGTAGTTTCGATTCCGTGTATTGATTGTTACGCATGCGCATTGCGGCAGCGTCATCGCGTTACTAAAAATGGTTCTTACATCACTCCCGATGGGGACCAGATACCTGACTTTCTAGTCCCCAGACTCGTGTAGCCCCTCCTTCCATTCATTGTTTACCCCCCCCCCCCCCCCCCCCCCTCCCCCCGGTACGTTTCTTGAGTTCGAAGCTCTTTTCGTCATGATTCGTACGTGTAGGCTCGCTACCTCATGGTAATGGCCATCTTTGGTTGAAACCGATATACGGACGTACGTGCTAGGTGCGCCTTCATTGGAAGACATTTATCGGGCGACGGGGCTGAGAATTTGACCTCCGGAGTGGCCACGAAAAGGGTGGATCGGACTAGGCTATGCTAGACGAACATTGCCCCGAGGCTGTTTCTGAAGACCACGTGGATCGTTTAACAAAACCACCGACTATACTTGGCACATTGTTAAGACATTTAATTGTGTGAGGTGATAGACAGCTTCTTTTAAGTGCAGTGTGTACGTGTAGCTATTAATACATATACATATAGTATGTGTATTATGAAATTGCAAGTTATTGTTATTGTATTACTAATTCCACAGCTGGGTGTGTCGTGCATGTGCAGAGAAAGTAGCTCATGCTAGTGTTGCAATGAATTTGTATTGCTTAAGTTCGATATGACGATTGCCTTCAGCATTATCTCCAGGCAAGTAGCTGCAGTCCTTGATGAGTGTGTGATATCTACCCGGAACTATATAGTGTCTTGTTGCCATGGGACCCACCCCTCAGTATGATACCTACTTAGCTCTGGAGTGCAGCAAGGTTACCTACCCTCTGGATCCCCTGCTGTTTTCCTTGGTCCTCCATGCAGGAGATGATATCCTGCCTGCATGTATGTAGATGGAGTGTGTTGACTGCCTTGATGGCACCCACCCAGCTAAACTACGTGCTTTGCATCTGGTTAAGGAGTTGAGTCCAGCAATGGGCCTCCATGTGAACATGGCTAAGTGTGAGCTGTTCAGTATGAAGGGTCCTCAGTGCACCAATGGTTCACGGTACGCTGCCTGCAGCCGTTACACGCCAACAGTCTAGCTTGGACACACCAAGTTAATTCGCCACAATGTCTTACAAGGCACACACAGAAACACCAATGAACCAATCTGAGTCCAGGGTGGAACCTCTTCCTGCAGCCTTCCGGTGTGTCGTCCTGAACCTGCTCGAGGATTAAATAGTTGTCCCAAAACCAGTTTGTCCAGTGCAGAAAACCAGTTTTTGACCTGTAATGCCAGGTGGATGACAAGTACAACCTGAAATGTCAGACTATCGTCTCATCTACACAAGTACAGTACAAATCAAGGTTAGTTACTACCATTGTCCAATAGACCCTACATGTACAGCACCTATGCACCTGTGGACACATCAATATAGGGTTACTGGATAGTGGGCAAACCACTTACTGTTGACATCTCTTCCTGATGTGGAAAATTGTGATGAGGTTAATCCCCCCTGCAGCAGTTGCCAGCCAGTTGATAAACATACATTACATCACTGTCACCTTGTGGGTATAGTTAAATGTAGAAAAGATATCCAGCAAGATTATCATTGCACAGCTCTTTGCTGACATGCATGACTAAATGCAAAATTCAAGTGCATAATGCTTCACATGGTCTCACCCAAGGGTCCCATGTACAGTGTGCAGACACTCAGTCCAGCACTGAGGTCCCAGTGTTTTGTTGCTCCCCAACACAACCAAACCTTTAGAAGGATACCAGTCCCACACCAATAGATAAGCAAGTACATGACATCACTCCTACCCTGCCATCACCCTTAAAACTCCCTTCAGATCAGGAATCATAAGGTTCCACACCCACATACACACCCACACACCCACACACACACATACACATCCACACACATCGATACACGCACATACGACACATGCACATACAACACACATGCGTGCATGCACACATGCACACACACACACACACAAACACACACTCATACACACACCACACACACACACACACTGGGATTAATATAGGCACTATTCTAAAGAGAAGCTGTAGGGAAATAGCCCCGAACGCTAGATAGACTGACAGTTATATAATGAGGTTGGCAAATAATGCACACCACTACACCATAAAGTCCTATGTTCTAATGCAGCGATTACACCACATTCTAATACTACATAGTCCTTATTCCACAGAGGCATCAGCAGTGGGAGACCATACAATTTGGGAACGTGATGATTTCCAATAGCTATGGTGTCTGGGAGGTCGCTGTCAGCTCCTACTGTACATAAAACTATTGTGCCACTTATCACGTGATTGATGCTGGCCAATGTTGTCCTTATATGGCTTGTCCCTGTCGCTAGCTTCAAAATGATATTTTGTATAGAACAACTGAAATGTAGATACATACGCAAGGAATTGTAGTTGGTTATGTACTTCGTACCTGGCGATGATCTGGCAAATATATATATGATATCGCAAGCGATACAGCTCTATCCATGGATCACCCTCGATTCTCAAATACAGATACGGAGCGCTACGAACAACGACTAGCATGTTTAGGATGCCAAATGTAACGTGACTACTGGCACACTGTTGGGCATCGCATAAACGTGTTATTTTGCGGAGCGAACATGACGTATGCGGTGCAAAACAGTTAGCTATGCAGGGGCGGATCCAGGATTTTGGGAAAGGGGGGGTCTGATAAATATATTCAAAACTGGGGGAGGGTACGGGAGGGGGCGCGCCCCCTCCCGTGACAGCAAGGGGGTTTGGGGAGAGCGCTGATAGCTCCCCCAGTGGGGTCTGGGGCGAAGCCCCAGCCGCTTTTTTGCTTTTGCGTTTATTTAGCATGAAATTCACAGTGTTATCCAATGCATATACATCACGCGTGCATGGATAGCGACGAGAAAACTCTTCATTCTTCACAATGCTGTGGTTCCTACTGCTCAGCAATTAAATTCGTGACGCAAAGCTTTTGTGAATTTGTGACCGAAGCGTGCACGTGGCCAAGCACCAGCTACATGTCGGTCTATAAACGACTCATATATGTTTTACTATAATATTAGTATTGTTAGTTTATTTAGCTCTATAGCTATCTGTTTACTGAGGAAAAGAATCCATCCCATTCACGTCTTTTGATCGCTTACCTCAATTCCTGCTCACACGCACCGTTCGATCGATTGCGCGATTAATACACGTACACATGTAGGAGGATTTAATTAGATCGCTATAGACCCCACTTGGCTAGAACGATGTGAAATCTTGCAAATCCAAGGACGGTAACATTCAGAACGCTGCATAGATTACAGTATGCATTACGTCATTCTTCATATAGGAAAGGGGGGGTCCGGACCCCCTGGATCCCCCCCCCTAAATCCGGCCGCCCCTGGCTATGGTTGCTACGCACATGTAGAACACCTAAACACTTCAGCTGCAACATACCTGAGTGAGTCTGGTTCAGGGCAAGCGTTTTCCCGCAGTGCCATCGCCCGTAGGTCATGTTCGAACGTCCATTATTCTTACGTAAATCATTGTGAAGAATTAAAAATGGAGACATTGAGTACTAAAAGTGACTCAGGAAGTCACAGAAGTAGGCAAAAGAGTGTTGTATGGTAACACACACCTGGCTCGATGATCTGGTTAACATAATCCGAAACGAATTTTACCACAACTATCACAGATCCTGAGAAAAATGTACAAACGTCTTGAAAGAACCCAAATTTTTATCAAATTTCTACAGGTGTCTATGGACGTGTTGTTTTAGGGCCATGGAAGTCACAGATAGACCGTGAAATTTTTTATTTCATAAATAAAGCATAGCTTATGATGTGCTTCACTGTAATCTTGAACGAATTTTTCATTTCTGTCCTTTCCTGATTTAGGTTGAACAGAAAAGCAGTTTGTTCCATACATTTCAATGGACGCGTACGCGGAAAATTAACGGACGTTTGCAATGACGCGTCAGGAATACGTAATGAGCGTCCGAAATTTCTGGCAGTGACGTGTTATATGAAGTTGTGAGCTGTACCTGTAGCCGCAGGGTAGAAGTGTACTACCTGTGCCAACCAAAGACTCAAGGCCACGCGCGGATCCTGAACACTTGACCAGCTAGGAGTATGGCCACAACTACTAAGCCTTACAAGCTGTTCCATGTACCCACCCACAGGGTAGGTGTGTACCTGCGCCAACCAGGGACCCAACGTCACTCGCGGATCCGGAACACTGGGGGTGTGACCACAACTAATAAGTACTTCCAAACTGACCAGTGGAGATGGGTGCCATTCTTGTGAGTTGCAAAGCACTTTGAGGCAGACTCTGAGCTGTTCCATGTACCCATAGGGTAGGTGTGTACCTGCACCAACCAGGGACCTAACGTCATGCAACAATCTGAACACTGGACCGACTAAGGATGTGACAACAACTGATCAGTTCAACGGCTGTCATGGACCTGGTCAAATGATTTGTTTCTGGTTTCCAAACTGGTTTCCAAACTGCCATTTGTAATGTGAATAAAGACTATTTTTTGTTACGTTGGTTGATCCAGGGCAAGTTTGTGTCTGTTATGAATGTACTTGTGTGTGAGAGTGTATATTTGCGAGACTGAGTGATTGTTTATTGGTGGATGTACATCTGAGGAGTGGCTTGCTGTAGGTAACAGTTGTGACCTTGTTTGTATACATGTACAATGAGTTGTGCTATTGTTGATCTTGGCAAAGAGTTGAGGAGTGGTCTTCACGTCCACTAACTGGAGCCTGTGTACATTTTCCCTCCAAGCAGTATCCCAGTTTATGAGAACAACTTTGTTCTTATAGTGGGTGGAGCCTGTGTTTGGTCCTATATAAATGTATTGACTTTTATAGCCCAGTGCAGATGTACTTTTTTGGAAGTTACTTTGTGATGGTAAGTTAACTTTAGCTTCAGTTTTGTTGTTTTATTAGATGTACCCACCTATTAGACGAAAGCATAACCTTGAACCTGGTGCACTTGTACATTGCTGACACAGGAGAGACACCAAAGCAATGAATATAATTAGCCGTACGTAATCTAATTAGAGTGGAATGTGGTGCTAGCTTCCAAGCGGTATCGTGGTAGCTACGATCGCTCGCTGACTCAACTGGTACTCTGTAAAAAGAATACTTATCAAAGAGGCTGTCCTCACACAGTTATAGGCTAAACAACGCCGAAAGAAGATCTCTACACAAGTATGTTTAATAGCTCACACGCCCACCAAAGGATTCGATGCGATGCACGGTCGAACGTGACGTCACGTCACTTAAATGTATATACCGTTTCCAATCCCTGTATTCTATAATCTATGGTGGCAACAAGGCGAAAAAGACCAAACATTCAGCATGAAGTCATGACATAATTTGGGAAAGTCCCCGTTCAGTAGCAACCCGCGCAAAGCTTCGCGCAGAACTTTATGTAGCGTCTCGTCTAGAAGGATTCAAACTTTGGAAAGACAAAAGTACATCGTACAGGCAAGTAGTCTCGCGTGCCACGACGTAATAAATGAGACAATATCTCATTTATTACGTCATGGCACGCGAGACCAATATTAAAGTAGCACCACCCTCACCCCTGCCCCCCACAAAAAAGAAAAATCCTGGAATGCTGGACCTGTTTCCAACCGAGCACACAATACAATGAGCTAGAATATTCATTATGTACTGCATTTTAAAAATCCCCTCCTCTCCTCCCCATTTGCCCTTTCCAGAAAATAGCCCAGCTGGTAGTGTTGTTAAACTGAATAATCACACAAGTTGCACGTGTTCTTTACACACTACCGGGTACATAAAAACTTCTACCACATCTCGGCTTGCATTATCCTTCTTGTCCAAAGTCCTCTATGAACTTAATAAACTGCTTCAAGTCACTTTCATTAACGGTTGGCCGAGTATGCGCCAGAGCTGTTTCGAAATCCTTTACACTAATCAGTGGTTCAAGCAGCTTGTCCCCTGGAACTTGCATCCATGTCATCTCTATGGCACTTGGATCACTAGGACTACATGGTGTGTACAGATCATCAACTATTTGAGTAGGATCTGATGGGTTTGGACCTCGAATCCTCTTGAAGTGTGTTGCAATTTGAACTTTACGTATGGGCATCATCAGGGCTTCTCGCACAACTATGCTAATGTCTGCCCCTGAGTAGCCTTCTGTACACTTGGCAAGCTGAATTAAGTCACTGGCTTTTAGGTCGCACAGTGTGGTCCCAATGTTGAGCTCAAACAGACGCCTTCTGGGCATCTCCTCGGGAAGTGGAATGTAAATATGTTTTTCAAACCGTCTTCTGATGGCGGCATCCAATCCCCAGGGAATGTTGGTAGCTCCTAGGACAAGTATCCCATCATTGTCAATACCAACTCCCTGCATCTGCACCAGGAACTCAGTCTTGATTCTTCGAGTGGCATCATTTTCCCTGTCTGACCAGGTTGCATTGCAAAGAAAGTCGACATCATCGAAGAATATGATGGCCGGCTTATTGGCTCTAGCAAGCTCAAACAGGTTCTTCATGAGACGCTCGCTCTCTCCAAGTCACTTGCTCACCAGGTCAGATGCGGAAATGGAGAAGAAAATGGAGTCAGCTTCAGTGGCTACAGCCTTGGCAAGGTAGGTCTTTCCTGTACCTGGAGGCTAAGAGGAGACACAAATATGTACAAGATCAACTTGGCTCAACTGCCCCATTTTTCTTTTAATGTTATATGCTACATGTTTTTAATAATGATTTCTATTACATCAAATTGTTAATAATTGTGCACAATACACACAGCCTGGCAACCGCTAATGAATTTGCACCTGCTTTACTTTAGGACAAAGAATCGATTTCTCCACCCGGAAGTAGTGTTTTTCTAGCATTCTTTCACAACCCATGTGCATAGCAAGTGTTAAGAAGTTTTTCTACTTTAACACTAGTTTTATGAAAAATGTGGCCAAATTCTGGGGGTTGCAGGAGTAAAACAATTCCCTCATTTTGTTTATTTTAAAAAGCATATACATCACATGAAAGCTTACTCACTACCTAGGAGCATTAATGATCATTCGTCTAATGGTTAGCCATATATAGTTAAAATCCTGCAACGTGTCAAAGGTGTCATATTTGTCAGTGGTAAAGGCACTCCGGTACACTTTTTTTCTGACATTGTTGCATATGATGTTAAGCATTGCTATATCACAGCCAAGGTATAGGCTTCAAAGACTCATTTTTCAGGCTTACTAATGTGTCATGTGTTTCACATCTGTACCTATGTCCTTTATACCTACTAATTATTTTATCTTGTTCCCTAGTGATTTCACTGTCCCTAACTCATAATCCCCTCACTCACCCTCCTCCTACTTCCCACCATCCCATCATCACTTTCTCCCTCTGCAAATGCCTCTCCACTGACCTCACTTGACTCATCACCTTTCGCCCCATAGACTTAATATTTCATCCTCAATCTCAAAAATCATCTGCCCAAAGCCATTTCATCCCTTCCACTTAATGCCTAGTCTCCCATCATCCCATCAACTTTCATCAATCTCTACCTCCCTTCAGTGTTCCTATCATCACCACTTAAAGATCATTCAGTAATAATATTCCTTATTTCTTTTCAACATGCCTGCACACATGTCTCAACAGATAATTTGTTCTGTTTTCAATATTTCTACATGTTTTGCTATTTTCTAGTGATCCAGGGGTTTGTAGGGTGCATCATTGTACGCAAAATGTTTTACTTTTTAATAGCTTTACATGTTCAAAGAAGTAGAGGGTTGATTTCCTACCTTTCCCTCAGCCAGACCTCCCTCTCCTTCCCCATCAAACTTACCCCATATAGCAGAATGCCTCTCAATCGGTTTTGTTTTCCTATTTATAGGACAAATATACTGATGAATATGTAAAATGACATACAAAGTAATTTCCCACTTCCCAGGCCCTGCACACCTCACACATAAACAACCTCTCCCTCTCTTCACCTCCATACATACCAGTAAAGAGATGTGGAAACTTGGCTGGCAAGATGACACTTTCCTTCAGTGCTTTCTTGGCCTCTTGCAATCCTGCAATGTCGTCCCACTTGACGTTGGGTTTTTCCTGAACGATTGCACCTAACAGACAACACCCATTAGTGGGTGTGGCTATATATAGGTACGCCTTACTGCCAGTGGCGGGGGTAGCCTGCAGGTGGGGCCTGGCACCTAGAGCCCACCCTTGGGCCTAAATCATAGGGGTGCCACATAGCAATGTAAACACCTCCGGGCCACACCCATAACTCAGAAAGTTCTGACGTCATGGCAACACGGTGTCTAATTAATTCTCACATTATGGCATGCCAAATTGTCAGGTACAATCATAACACATAATACTAGGCGAGCTCTAGCTGTATGCATGCCCAACGATAAATGTGCATGGCTGCATAAATAGAACACTGTTGCATCAGCTGATTCAAAATTGCGAGAGCGATGGAGAGAGAGAAAAGAAAAAAAGTCAACCAAAAGGGAAAAAGAGTGAGAGCAGAAGAAGATTCAAAAACTGGGTGAGTTTATGGATGCTTTTTAAACGAAAACCACACATCAACTTCAACTTCTGCTAGCAAAGTAAAAACAATCCCAAGCAGTACGTTTTGGTAAGTTGAGGCTGTTAAGCAGTCTGGTCTTAAGACAGTTTCAGACACTCTGACTGCAATGTGCAAGATGTGGAAAATTATGATGGCAGTGGGAATGGGATGGAGGGTTTGATGATGCAGACAACAAAGAACACAGTGACATTGTTCAGCCCTGATTTCAGAGAAACTAAATTCTTGAGGGGACAGAAGATAACAGCATAGCCTTATTTTACAGTAATGTTGAATATTATTTATTTTTCTTGTTGATTTAACGTTAGACTACAACATTAATGTATGAACAGTACTTGTCCTTCGTCAGCAAAAATGGCAGCATGGTACTACAGCTTGGGAACGGATAAAAATAGAGCAGTCGTAAAATGTACTGTGGACACCATATTATTTTTTGGTCAGCAGGGTCTATCCTTGTGCAGACACAGCAAAAGTTTTGCTAATGATTTTTTAACATGG
The DNA here is from genome assembly GCA_013339895.1 of Ephydatia muelleri. Taxonomy (NCBI): domain Eukaryota; kingdom Metazoa; phylum Porifera; class Demospongiae; order Spongillida; family Spongillidae; genus Ephydatia; species Ephydatia muelleri. The sequence continues at coordinate 3,016,513 of JABACO010000018.1, forward strand.
TGAGTTTTCTAGAAGGACTCAAATTTCTTTTATGATGTCCAACATCATAAGCATCTAAGTGACGCAAGGGAATGACAAGATGGACAACATAGGAAAAGAGAAAGAGACGCTAAACTTACCTCTCTGCGTAATGACACTCAAAATAAGCTAGTTGCGATAATAAGTTATCAAATTAGAGATGGTATCAAGGCAATTGAATGGTGCAATGCTTGGGCTATCATTTAAACACAACTCCAGATGTTTCACATCACAATATATTTGAGAATAGTTCACTCCCAGAAGGTAGTGCCTCTAAACACTCTTTTAGCATGTCAAAGAGCAATGAGGACAACTGCTGAAGACATAATTAGTGTCATCCAGATCCAACATACGGTGAGGCATCAAATATGCATGAGCAGTTATAATGGTCTGCAGGCTCTGATACAGCAGAAAATAACCCCAATGTCATATACACTCACTGCTACACCCACCCACTAAATTTAGTTCTATTCATACAGCATCGCTTGCAGTAGGTTTTGTCAGTCTTTTGGAAATTCTCAAAAGTATCTTTTATTTAGCAAGTCACAGAAAATCTGCTGTTCATTTGAAGATACACAGGTATTCAAGGTTTTCTATTTGTTCTCTAAAGCGCTTAAATACTGTAAAATGGAACTCATGGGAAGTGCGTGTGTGTAATACTTTTGTGGAACAACATAATCACTCTGGTGGAAATTCAAATGAATTGCATATTTGATGCCAAAGAAAGATCAGATGCAGGTGGATTGCTTTCTTGTATTAACGTGAAACAATTAGTGGCTAGTTTGTACCTTTTTTGCACTTACAGACCCTTTAAGGCAATATTTGCAAGCTGTTAACATGGATATTTGCAATCCTGATAGAGAGAACCATGTTCTCTTTGAGAAGAATAAGGAACACTCCTGGTGACATCCAGACAATGGAAGCTTACAGTTCTTTCAATTTCTGTGATCCAAGCAAAGTTTTGGATTCAGAAGATGAATTCTAGTGAAGTGGACGATCGATGGAAATTGACAAAATAGCATCGATTTGTCATTCTCGTCTGCTTTCACTCTACTGTGCAATCCAATGTCTCACTTAGTGTATGCTTTTCCAGAGCTTTGTAAGGCTCAGTTGCCTTAGTCATCCCAATCACTTTGTCTGAACGAAGTCTCAATACCACTGGCGGACGGAGGGGGGGGGGGGGGGGGGGGTTGGGGGGGTTGCAACCCCCCCTTTGGGTCTATTACATAACACGCTACACATTAATTAACGAAACATCTATGTGGTTTAACCAAAAAAAATCTACAACAAAGACAAAGATGGCAGCGAAAAGGAACGAAATTGCGCGAGGTTGTATGAAAATACCGTCTTTGTTCAAAAGTGAGCATGTCGGATTACCATACACCAAAGTTTTAGACATAGCTGATTACCAGAAGCCACATGGAGGCGCCATTCACGTAGCCACAATAGCATTCAATAATTCATTAATCTTATGCACGCGGTATATTACACAGCATGGCACTCAACGTAACAATCAGCCTCAATCCGTTTAAAAATAGACATATAGTATACATGTAAATGCTTGATATATTGTCGACTTAGTACTTTTGCTACTTAATTAATAAGAGAAGGATCAAAACATGTTTTGCTACTTAGTTAATGAAACATGTGCAAGATCATGATCAGTTATGACGGGAAAACTGTTATATGATTGTAGTACATAATTCCAGCAATTCTTATACCGGTATTCGTAAATTGCTAAATGATATTTTCATGCAATTTCCGTTTTTGCACGCATGCAGTTTTGTGTATAGTGTTTTCACCATGATATAATTAAAAAGCGTTGGCGGCCCCAGACCCCGCTGGGGGAGCTTAAAGTGCTCCCCCAGACCCCCTAGCTGGGCGGGAGGGGTACCCCCTCCCGCACCCTCACCCGCCTTTGATCTTTATTATTTTACAACCCCCCCTTTTCTGAAATCCTGGATCCGCCACTGAATACTGAAGTGGGTGAAAACTTGTCTATGTTCGGCAATGATACAAGGAAAGCTAGAGGTGCTTCTTTTAATGGCAATTGAAATTTTTTTATCAATATCGATGGTATATCGATGAATTTGCTCGAAGCTCTGCAGAATTGTCCTGGGCTTTGCTTTACTCTGAAGCTGTGCACATAATTTGCATTATGCATTTTGTTCACAGACAATTGATTCATTTCATTGAACTTATACTCCTGTGAGAATATCATGCCTATTATTATGGTGACTGACGATATTGCAATAGTGCATGTGTGTGACTATTGGGGGAGGGGGTGCACAGCGCTATTTTATTATACACAGTAGTCTTGCGTGCCATGATGTAAATACAGAATATTATCTATTACATTACATCATGAGACTACCAGCTATAAAACAGCCACCCTGCCAATGCTTACCACTGAGCTGGTTTTTCAGTTTCTTGTCACTGCCTTCTTTGTAGTCATCTTTATTCTTTTCAGCACTGCCCAGTGGCAGATCCCGGGTGTGAGGTTGCAACCCCGCCTGTCTGCCTGCTACATAATATGCAAATTAATTAATTAATCTTTAATCACACTTCTGCATGTAAGTATGTAATGAAACTAAACAAATTGAAGCGTGAAATGTACATCCACTTCGCACAGCTGTATCTCTGTAATGCATAGAGTAAAAGTTAACGAACAGAACAATTCAATAGCACAGGACCCTACTACTGTACCTATATACCAATTATGAAGCGATCTGAATGCTCCTACCTGAAGATATGGCAGTTTTGAACCCCATGGGATATCAGACCTCGTAACATCGGCGCAGATATGCTACAAAATACCAAATTATATATTTCCATAGAGAAATGGTGTGGTATGAAGTGGTAAAAATAGGACGTTGGTAGTGTTAATGGTACAGAAGTTATAGCGATTCAAGCGTAAGGCATTTTCATAACTTTTATTTATATAAACAAAGCACTATCGTATAGCGGATAATTTTCGTGGGGTTAAATTTTCGTGGTTTCTCCATATTCAAGTAGTTTGTGGTTTAAATTTCGTGGTTTCAGTGAACCTCGAAATTTTAATGATGTAACGCCAATGGACACATCTACCCTTGTGCGTGCATTCTCAGGTAAAAATGCCTGACTTCTTCGAATGTGAATGTATGGTGCGAGGCTGACCATAAGTACAAAGACGTCTGGGAAGCTGAAGTTGGCACAACTCTTCAATGCCAAAATGAAACTGGCAATTCCCAAGATATTTATGTTGTTGCGGTTCTGAAATCAGGAGTAATAGTTGGTCACGTTCCAAAAAAAATATCCTTCACTTGCTCTTTTTTTCTCCGACGTGGAGGAGCGATTCACTGTACAGTTACTGGTGCAAAGCGCTACTCTGCTGATTTAGAACAAGGGGGACTGGAGTTCCATGTGTTTTGAAATTTGTAGGTGATGGGGAGAAGCTCAAGTGTTTACTGGATAAAACACAGAAACTGGTTTGTTATGCTTTATCCAAAGACAAAGTACACTTGAAGCAGCAATCAGTGAACCCAAATGAAGAGAGCAAATCTGTGAGCGAGAGTGATAGCGTCCCACAAACCAAGAAGATAAAGCTGTCTGAATCATGTCAAACCTTGACTGACTGGCAGAGGTACATGATGAAGGGAGAGATGTTGTCGGATATATCTGTTACTACTGCGCAAACCTTACTCATGAAGCAGTTTCCTAACTTCAATGGATCACAGCCAACCTTTTATCAGCAGAGAAATCAACCAGTTGAAAGTGTTGCTTATGAAAAGAATCAACTTCAGATAATTCACTGTCGTGGCAATCACTGGGTAGCTGTATCTAGTATTGGTTGTGAAAATGATTTTGTTTATGTTTATGAATCCCTTTACACGTCTCTGGATGAAACTACTAAACAGGTGGTCAGCAGTCAGTTTCATGCTCGTTGTATCACCATGCAACCAATGCAAAAGCAAGTAGACAGAACAGACTGTGGGTTGTTTGCTGTAACTGTGATTACTGCTATTTGTTACGGTAAAGACACATCCCAGATGCATTTTAAACAAGACGAAATGAGAGATCATTTGTTAAAGTGTTTTAAAGACAAATACATGACAGTATTCCTTGCATTGAATTATTAAAAAAAAATTAATGAGAAGTTTCAATGTACATAGCTAACATGCGGCTAGATATTCAGCTGTAATGCCAGCACCTTTAAAACCATTCTTGATCATGTCTGGGTGTTGTTTAAAATGTCACTGAGCTGAACAAACCACTTAGCCGATAGAGGCTTTACAATGCTTAGTCTCAAATCGACAGGATTATCCTGTACTTGCTGTTGAATCTGTTCGGCATACCATCTTTGGAACTGGTCACGCATAAAATTCTTGGCTGCTTTTTTACACAAACCTTGAGTGGTTGCAGCAGGTCTGTGCAATTCGCTGGAACAAACACTATGTCAACATTGTTTTGTTGTAAAAGGTCTATTATTGCTGGCATACATTGTCCTTTGAACATGTCATATATCACCAAAGCATGATGGTCACTGAATAGTTTCAGTTGTTTTCTTTTTTCGGTAATATGTGGAACAAGTATTCTTAGGACATAATCTTTCATGGTATTCTTGTTCAACCAATGGTTAGGAGAATAATGAGCTGTGTGCCACTCTGGTTGAAATTGAAAAAACAGATACACTTGTCTGTTTTTCCCTGGTATATTAGCTGTATGGGTAAAAAAATCACCAGGCATGGAACTAAAACAGCTGTAATTTGCCTTTTATCATCGGTTCCACAGATTTCCACTCTCTTGGACCCCTCCTTAGCTATTGTCCATGAGGAAACTGGGATATAGTGCATTCCGGTTTGGTCCCAGTTGATGATCAAGTCCAATGGTATATCCTCTATAGTGACAATAGCTTTGATATTGAATAGAAATTGCTCTTTTCTTCCTGAAAATCCTCAATAGTGACTTTGGCTTTGGTGCTGGCCCTGCGCTTCACAAATCCCATTCGTTGGAGCAAGGATTTAGCCCAATCCTTTGTAATCAGAATATGGCCTCCATTAACAGCAAGCATGTTGCTATCTGCACTCCGCACTATACCTTCAGCACAAGCCATAGTAATGGCTGTATTCACAACAGCACCACTCTCTCTGAAGCTAGTCAAGTAAGCCTGTACCTGTTTGTCAAGCTCTTCACCAAGAAGTAGAGGACGCCCCCTCTTCTTTTGTGGAAGATCACTGATGGAAATGTGACCTTCACTCACTTCATCACTCCTGTCCTTGCTCTCTTCTTCAAATCCAGCCTGTACGCATTACTCCAGTCCCTCACTGTGTTCTCCTTCAAGTTTGGAAAACCTTTCGAGATATAATACCGGACTGCAGCTACCACACCATGCTCACCAGCTCTCTTTCCAATCATAGCCTTCTGTTCAGGACAATATTTCCCATATTGGCATCTCTTCATTTTGCTAGTGTGCGCATCTAGTCCCACTGAAGGACCCGACTTCATAACTGAGATAACTTTCGAGTTGGTAGCAACAATAGCGGACGACGGTATAGACTGTGCAAATGGGCCATGAGGATCAGGCAATTCTGTATTTTGTCTCTTGAAGTAGTGAAATAAGGCCATACTGCGTTTTAGATTTTAGTCTTTCACAAAAAAAAGCTGGAGTCCTAACAATACGCGTACGTATAGTGTACACGTATTTATGGGTGTGACAAGAACCAAACTAACTGCAAATGTTCGTGGGTTAAAATTTTCGTCGTTTTAAAAAAACCACGAAAACCATGAAAATTGAACCCCACGAAAATTACCCGCTATACGGTGTTATCTCATCCATTTCTCATTTTTAATGTGTTTAACATTACAAGGTAAATACTAAAAGTATTATTGAAGATGCTGCTTGGTAAGGAAATGGGTGTTGCCGGGATGTATGGAAATGAATGATGCTGAATAGCTATTAGTATTATTAATGAGTACAATTGTAGAGGTTGTCTGCACAGATGATATTAGTTATTAATTTGTGTATTGGTTGTATTTAATTGCAATAATGTTATCTGAACAATAAATGTAATTAACTATTAAATAAAATTATAAATCATGTATATGTATATAAAAAGTGGAAAAAATATTGAGCACATTGTTACAAACAGTGAAATGTTCCTTTTTACAGCATTTAAAATGCTGTGAACATGATTGACTGACATGGCTGGCTGACTCCTGCTGCCAGGAAAAGCATGAAGGTAACAGCTTGTGCATCATTATAACCATTCAATCACTAATTACTTGGCAGGATGCCAATATTGTTTGAAGATACAGTTCACCCTGAAGCTGCAATGCCTTTTCAGAAGCTGCAGTGTTCAATATTAACTACAAGACTTTGTTGTCTGTGCACATGCTTGCTGTGTGTACAGTTTTTTTAATATTAATTTTATTAATAATAATATACAGTATAAGAATGCACTAGTTAGTAACAAACTACAGGTGTAATAACTAAATAACCTTAATATGTGTTACTGTCCTCAAAAACAAGGCAATCTTCGCTACCAAGGTGCCCAGGACTGAGACAGCATTACCTCACTGTACAGCTACAGTGAGACATTGAATTAGTAGGAAAAGAACTGCACTTCCCCTGACACCCTACGAACACGACAAGCAAGATCCTTTAGGAAAGATAGAGTCTTTTCCAAACACACCCGATGTTTCTATGACAACTGGAGCAAACAGATACATATTGGGGTCCATATTTGAGTATTTTTCTGATTTATTAATTTGATATGCATTACAGAATAATCGCATGCAATAAAAAAATTATCCCACTCTTATCTTTAAGAGTGTGCGACAATCCATAAGAAAGAGTGATGCGCAATCTTTACATCGAGAGTGAAGAGCACTCTGCATAGAGTGCTCTTCACTCTTAAAATAGGAGCGAAATTTCATGGCACTCCTGTAAAAAAAAAAAAAAAGAAAGCCACTCCTAATCCAGGATATAATGCATGCTTTCACAAACATGAAATTGTTCTCTAAGGCATACACTTTGATGTGTTACATATACACAGGCTTTTTGGATCTATTGTATAATTGCTATGCACTACACACCAGTGTATCAAATGCCACATCAGTTTACAAATACACTGCATATAGTTATATTATAGCAGCAGTCAGTATATTTTACGTGCCGCTGCCCCCGAGATAAATAACAGATGCTCGTTTACTTCCGGATCTATTTAGAATCCGGAAGTGAACGAGCCTACCCTGCTTATTGGTGGTACCTCCCTCTGAGTGCACCTTCTTCTTGCCCTTTGCGATGAATTTCTTGAGAGTCTCGGCTCTTTCTAAATATTGCTCTAACTTTTCTTTGATGCTTTGCTTCGAGCGTTCACCGCGTGCCTCATCTAGGAAGGCGAAGGGTGTTGTGTGTGTGTATGTGTGTGTTTGCAGTGTGTGTGTGTGTGTGTGTGTGTGCGAGTGTGTGTGTGCGAGTGTGTGTGCGAGTGTGTGTGTGCGAGTGTGTGTGCGAGTGTGTGTGCGAGTGTGTGTGTGCGAGTGTGTGTGTGTGTGTGTGTGTGTGTGTGTGTGTGTGTGTGTGTGTGTGTGTGTGTGTGTGTGTGTGTGTGTGTGTGTGTGTGTGTGTGTGTGTGTGTGTGTGTGTGTGCGTACGTATGTCTGCTAAGTTACATCGCGATACGTACAACAAACTAGGACTAACACTTCAATGCATGGAGGAAATAGTCGATTGCGTGCTGGTAGAGGGCTTAAAATGTATTGAAGTGAGGTCAGGGCTGAGAACGAGTTAAGACAGTACAACATTGTCACTGACAGAAAGCCATCGATTTAAGGCTTCGCTCTCCGTACTTCTGTTTGTTGTCTGCCTCGGTGGCCTTCTTGACCAGCTCGATGGCTTTCTGTCAGTGACAATGTTGTACTGTCTTAACTCGTTCTCAGCCCTGGCCTCACTTCAACACATTTTAAGCCACACTCACCTCCATAGCGCTTGGATTGGCCATCTTCTCAACACACAATAAATACTGAGTTGTCAAGATGATATATGTTTGTTTCGATCAGTGTTGATAGCCAACCACATCTGAATTGTACTAGTAGATTTAGTGATAAGCAGAGGGTAGGTCTTTTCAAAATCCACATCCCCCACAATTCGTCCTTTAAATGTGGGTCACATAAAACGTTATTGGTAACACTCGGACATCTAGGCTGGCAAATTTTAAAACAACATGAGATTGGACAATTAGAGCGAATGCACACTGGTCTCTTATACCTCACCAAACGTAGTCCCGTTTCCAGACTCAAAGTTATGCGGCTGCGGGTGATTACACGCAGTGCGTAACTTTGGGCCTGGGTACGAGACCACATCAAATTAAAATAGCTGGTTCGGTACTGAATTTACGTACAGTATCACTTCAGACTTTAAAATAAAATAAAATAAAATAAAATATTTAAAAAAAGACGTATAGGATTTCAATGTTCAAATGGGGATCCTGCTTTCCGGGCAGAATAGGGCAATGGCGTCCTAAACATGTTTGATAGGAGGACACCTCGAACCTCTGATGCACATTATTGCAGATCGTAATAAGGAGAAACTCAGCTTGCATCTTAGCCACAAAAAAAAAGAGTGGAGCTACGCATTATCGACGCTAGCGCTACGCCCGGATTTTCTCAGGGCACCTTCCATATGAGTATAGGACTTTTTATTATTCCAATTCCAAGCACACGGCAGGTTGTGTGAGATCGTAGTTTGACTTTGACTTTTGAAACATCTCATCTACCGGGTGTTCGCGAATGAAGGCAAAGGTATTAAACGGGAATAACTATTCACCGGATCGATAAAAATCGGAGATTTTGAAACTAACATGGAATCGCTAGGCAAATGTTTGTCAACAAATTTGGTGAATTTTTATCAATTAAATCTAATTAACCTTTGATTAGCTATCAATTGACCAGCTCGATCCACATCCTGCTACGATCCCAATTCTTTCCTAGAAAACATTTACACCACGGAAAAGCTCGCAAAAACTGCAATTAAATCGGTTCGTTGCCCCGACGCATGCGCAATGCATACGCGACAAGTAGATGCCGTTCACACGCCAAGCTTATGAGGTAATCCAGTCGTCTCATGTGATGAATTGCAGGCTTCTGAGCCCCAGGCCAACAAAATCGCTTCACGTGATGCAGCTGCCTCGATCCGGGTGTAGCTGCCCCGCACGTGATGCAACCCAACTGGCAATTTTATCAGCTTGAGCTCCACCCATTCACATTTGTTGATGTGCGACGCCGAGAAAAGTACGACGCTGTACGAACCTCGCCGCAAGCAGATGCCATAGCATTATGATGCCCTTTTATGCACGCTTTATACGTAGAAAAGGTGCCCAGGCCAACAAAATTGCTTCATGTGATGGAACTGCCGTGCCTAGGCCTCAGACCTAATACCCCGGGCGCGTAGCTGCCGCGCACGTGATGCAACCATTAAACTATCATGTCAGCCTGAGCTCCACCCATTCACATTTGTCGATGTGCGACGCCGAGTCAAGTACGACGCTGTACGAACCTCGCCGCACGCAGAGGCCATAGCAATATGATGCCCTTTTATGCACGCTTTGTACGTAGCATTCGAGAAAAGGTGGCCACCATGGAGGTCAAGCCTTAATTACATGCGACCGGTCAAATAACAAGCCAGCACAATGACACGATGGACGCACGATTCATATGACGAAGGCAATTAATTAGCTATATGGGTGAGTTGATTACCTATGGCTGTAACAAAACGTTCCACACTTTTACGTGTAATTGTCCCAGCCAACCTCATCTCTGATAAAATTATTTTCCATCATGCATGTGCTAGCTGCAAACGCCAATCGTTTTTCTAATTATTGCGCAGCTCAGTCAGAGCTAGTTAACAGCCTGTGTGCATTCCCCATGTAACCGTGTGAGGTCTAACCTGTATGGAGTCAAACATACAACAAAGGAGTGGGCCACTAGTTGCATGATCGTCGTACGCACACCGCATACGACTTTATAGTCAATGATAATTGTAACTTTGTTTGTGCACTGTATACTGGCTTTCCCTATGAGAGTTGGCATGTTATTTTTAATCCCCATTCTAAATCGTACCCTCTACACTAGGAAGGTAGCTAAATGTGACCTATTCACTTCCATGTGTAAAAACAATAAGAATGATGTTATGACATTGTGGACCACTGATCATCCTGTGTTTGTATGTGTGTGTACGTGTGTTGACTGCTTGTGTGTGTGTCTGTGTTTGTTCATAAGCATGTGCATTTTAATCCTAATGAAATTGCTTTAGCTAAACCTTCAGTCTGAAGAGTTGTAGCTTAATTTGTTCCTTGTTTCTATACATTAAGCTTTGACATATTAGATGATATTTAGTCCGTTGCGGATTGCATTTAGAAGGCTGTTTACTGTAATTGATATGTAAGTCACAGATGGTGACCTGGATGTAGCACTTCGATCATATGCCAAAGTAGTGTTCCTTTTATGTGATTTTGTTATTGTAATCAATGGAATGAACTTTCTATTTTTAAAACAGACAATTGTAGATGTTTATCCACTAACTTTGTGTGCATGCATCAGTAGTGTGCATGCTTTGGATCATGATCGCTTTTGATTTCTGTGTGGGTATGAGTTTGAGTACTTTAAGACATAGCTAGCCAAGCCTCTATTCATTGAGAATTGTAACTTTGTTTCTCATGTACTACGTACTATAACACATAAAGAACTGAATTTGGTTGTGAAACAGGGATGGTGTTCATCAGAGCCATGGTGTCCTCATAGCCATGTCTGTACCATGGTGTCCATCATCATGCATGGAATAGGACATCATTCACTAACCTCTGATTAACCAACTGACATATTAGATGCATGTGTGTGTATGCATGGGGTATATGGGTGTGTATGGGTGTGTGTGTGTGTATGAGGTGTGTATGCATGGATGTGTGTTGTGTGTAGGGTAGATTAGGTAGCGATCAGCATGCGCGATAGCGTAGGTAGTGTTCTGCATCCATGTGTTATTATTTAAAGGGAACATAGTTGCTTTAAACTGTACTTACTGCATCCTAAGACAACCCAGGACGGTTTTTAACCTGTTTTGAAATATTGAAATGTCTTCTTTGAGGCTCTGTTTTGTGTTGAAAGTGCAGTTGCTGAACACTCACTACTGCCGACTATACCTCATATTACCCTATGAAGTGTGTATGTGTGTGTCTGTGTGTGTGTATGTGTTGTGTGTGTATGTGTGTGTTGTGTTGTATGCTGTGTGCTTGCATGCTGTATGTTCGTATGCTGTTTGCGCATGTGTGCATGTTTACAAGTATGTACATTTACATTTTAGCAAACGTAGCTTAGCTATGCCTTTAGTCACAGATAGTTGTATCTGTTGATCATGGATAGTTGTTGTGTCGCTCCTTGTTACATGTGAAGCTTTAAGATCTTTGGGATGTTATGGAGTATTTTAGGCCTTTGTGGATTATTAATGATGGGTAATAAATGGAGTGAATTGCATCTAAAAAACTTAAAGCACTAAAAGTTGCTGTGAGACACGGATGTAGTTTGCAGTGTGTGTGTGTGCACTTGGTGACTTTGTTCACATCAAAGTTTGTTGAATAATGGATTTGAATTGGAATGAAAGCTATGTTTTTAATGTCATGTGTGTGGTGTGTGTGTGTGTGTGTGTGTGTGTGTGTGTATGTGCATAAGTGTCTGTATGTCTATCATAGCCATGTCTGTACCATGGTGTCCATTCAGAGCCATGTCTGTACCATGGTGTTCATCATAGCCATGTCTGTACCATGGTGTCCATTCAAAGCCATGTCTGTACCATGGTGTTCATCATAGCCATGTCTGTACCATGGTGTTCATTATAGCCATGGTGGCTGCAATGTGTGTGCTTTGATCATACACTAAGGTAGATGTTAGAAAACCTGTCCCTTTTGTGTGCTTCATTATGAGTATTGAACGGTGTGAACCTAAAGAACAATTGTAGATGTTTACTGAATACACACATCAGTGTGTCTTATTGTTGTGAAGATTGTTTTTATTTCTGTGTAGATGGGAGTGTGTTTGAACACTGGTGGACATTGCTAGCCAAGCCCCTCTAACCGTTGAGAACTGTAACATTGTTACCCTTCTCTTATGCACTACGTACTAGCCTTACCTATGAGAGTTTTGAAAACGTGCATGCTATATTTAATCTCCATTATGAATTTTCTTTTTCCTTCCATAGGACCACATGCACTTTTGTGTGTGGCTATGTTTGCTTATGTGTTTATGTGTGTGTTTTTGTGTGTGTTCTGTTGTGTTGTGTGCATGTGCTGTTTGCCTGCACGTGTGTGTGTCATGTGCTGTTTGTGCATGTCGTGTGCTGTTTGTGCATGTGTGCATGTTTACAAGCATGTACGTTTACATTTTAGCAAATGTTCCTTAGCTATGCCTTTAGTCATGGATAGTTGTATCTGTTGATCATGGATAGTTGTTGTGTCACTCCTTGTTTCTATACATGTGAAGCTTTAAGATCTTTGGGCTTGTTATGGGGTATTTTAGTCCTTTGTGGATTATTGATGATGGGTAATAAATGGAGTGAATTGCATCCAAAAAACCTTTAAGCACTAAAAGTTGCTGTGAGACACAGATCTAGTTTGCAGTGTGTGTGCACTTGATGACTTAGTTCAAAGGTGGTTGAATAATGGATTTGAATTGGAATGAAAGTTATGTTTTTAATGTCTTGTGTGTGTATGTGTGTGTGTATGTGTGTGTATGTGTGTGTATGTGTGTGTATGTGTGTGTGTATGTGTGTGTAATGTGTGTAATGTGTGTGTGCATTTGCATCTAATATTCATGCTGACATGATTGTGTGTCTTTTAATGTACATTTTGAACCTTCAAAGTATTATTTATCTTAGGTTAAAGAGAGTGAGCTTCATAAATGTGTGTGTTGTGCATGTGAGCCTATTGTGTGATGAGTTAGGTAATTGGGTTCTAATGATTTTATCCCCAATGGGAAGCCCTTCTGTGATAAGTGGGATATCCATATACCTTTGATCTAGATGTGAAAAGTGTTGACTCTTAAAAAAGCTTTAAAGTGTAATGTTCTGGTAAGGAGACCCAAGTTTTGTTTTTGCCTTTACCATGTCCTTAGGATTGTTTAGGTGTGAGAAGACACTGTATCTAACGATGCTGAGTCTTATGCAAGATTCTACACCAGCTGTATGAGGTTCAATGGTTTATTAATGCAAAGATGGTCGTGATGCATTCTGGAGATGGCATGTTGCAGGCCTTGATATAGAGGCATCTGTAAAATTAAAACACAGTCAGTTGGTCTGGTGAAAGGTCCACTTTTGTGTACTCAATGGACGAAAGTGTGATTCATAAAAATTATTTTGTTGATCCATTCACATCTGTGTTTGCTTGCACACGAGTTTGATTGTGTGTGTGTGTGTGTGTGTGTGTGTGTGTGTGTGTGTGTGTGTGTGTGTGTGTATGTGCACGCGTGCATTGTTTGTGCAACTAATAATGTGTATGTTTTGCATGGGTGTGTCATATTGAATATTATTATGATGTTGTATGAATGTCCAGAGAGATCTCAGTCTTAAGTTACTGAATGTTGATTGTTTCTTGCCTATTGGCAATACATGGGGATTGCAATCTCTTCCTAAGTTTTGTGCATGCTGGCTGATTGCTAATAGGGATGCATGTTACAATTAGATGTTCACCTCTGGCATCGTATGACAATGTAATGTATTTAGTTTCAGTGCTGGTCTAACCAGCTTTATGATGTAGGTTCAAGGAGTGTTCTCCTTACACCCATAACATTTGACAAGTTGTGAGGTTAATATAGAGCATTACATACATGGACACACACTGCAATTTACATAGTGGTTACAAATTAGCTGTCTACCACATATTTCAATTAGTTTCTTAGCTCTCCTGATAACACCTACTGTGGCATTGTGCACCATGTCAGCAGGCATCTCTGTGGTGATTGCAGCTCTCAATGGTACCAATTGTTTTGGCATAGACTTTGTTCTTTAGGTAACCCCCAAACCCAAAAGTCAAGTGGAGAAACATCTGGACTTCTTGGAGGAGGCCACGCAATTGGTCCTCCCCTCCCCATCCACCTGTCCTCGAAGGTGATGTCTAGTCAGTTTTGCTTACATGTAATAATATGCAGATGTCCTGTTGGAAAATCACCAGATCCTCTTCATCTGCAACTATTCTTTGGATAGCTGGCCACACGTTTTGTTGTAGTAGCTGTAGGTAAGCATTCCCTGTGACACTGCCATCAAAAAAGAAGAGAACAACTATCCTATCTTTAATTAGCCCAGCCCATACCATGACACCAGCCTTCTTCTGCGTGTTGACTTCAAGAAAGGCATGAGGGTTTATGACACCTCATGTGACAGCGTTGTGGAGGTTAACATGGCCATCAAGATGAAAAATGGCCTCGTCCGTCCACACAATATATTCTGGGTATGTCCAGTCCATGTCAAAAGCTTTTAGGAAGTCCTTCGCCCATTTGATCCTCTGTGCAGGGTCACTTGGTTGTAATGCTTGAACTCTTTCAGCACAATAGGGCTTCATGTGGAGATCGTCCTAATAATCTTATGGATGATGGTTTTCTTAAGCCCAGTTTCTGCCTTAAGGCGTGAAATACTTGCCTCAGGATTGTGCAGTAATCGTTGCTGCAGAAGGTTGGTGTTGGTAGGAACATGTACTGTCTTGTTTCTGCCACAGTGCCCTTTTAGTTGGTCTTCCATTGACCCGCACACTTTCTTTTACTAGCTTAAGGACTGTATTACAGCAGAGTGTGGATACTCCCTCCTAAATAAACTAACAGTGAGGTAGGCATTGTTCCCATGTTCATAGTAGAGCCTCACTACTGTTGTTCTTTGTTCCACTGTGAGTCTTGGTTCTCAAGGCATTTCTCAATGCATACTGTTAGAGCCATGCTATTTTATAGTTGGCTATGTCTGTACATGTATTTCTATTTTTTTATATTCCTTCATCCTCAATACATGTACTCAGCTTTGCATGTTCTTTTCCATATGTTGTGCACATCCCATTCCTGTATAACATGGGTGAAGAGTGATCTGTCTTAATGAAAGCTCATTTCAAAATCAACTGCCTCTTCCAAATCAATCATAGATTCCCAATGCATAGACACATAGCCCTTCCACATGACCAGTATAGCACCTTCCCCACTTCCAAGTACCAAAAACAGTGTATTGTTTTAGCTTCATTATGCACACTGCCAAGCAGGACATACAATCCACACACACACACACACACACACACACACACACACACACACACACACACACACACACACACACACACACACACACACACAACACATATCTGTGTGCATATTGTGTGCCTTTGAAACTAGAGGGGACACGATGATGCCAATTTAGTCTTCTAAGATGCAACCCTAAATGGATTTCATAAATCGCCTTTGCACGAACTGACCAGGGATAACTCAATATTAAGTCATGTCAATACACAATTGTACTGTATGCGTAGCCTTGTATCACTTGAAGTGAAGAACCTCTGTCTTTAAAGATTGATAACAATCAACAACCATCAACATATCCAAGACACTCCATGCAAGCCAAGTATTAGATTTGAATAATTGGTACACATACACTTACAGAATCCATGATAATCGACAAGATCCTTGGATACACTAACGTACGCACAGGCACAAACAAAAGCCGAAGAACACAAGCACAGACATGTATAAACTGGTCCACCATTTTAACTGGAACCCACCAAATGTATACCCCACCACATGCCCTGTCATCACAAACCATTGGTGCTTGTGCACAGAACCTTGCACAAGATTCAGCATCCAAATACAGTGTCTTCTCCACACCTAGATATTCCCGGAGACATTGCCAAGGCAAACACAGAACTTGGGTCCGTTAACCAGGCCAGTACACTTCAAAAAGTGTTTTAAGACTACAGCACACTTGTATAGAGCTCTCAAATGTAGATCAAAGGAGTACATATGCCCCACTTATCACACAAAGCCTTCCCACTGGTGACAATGCAATTCATTAGGACCAATTACCTAAACATCACACATAGGCTCACATGCACAACACACACATACACACACTTATGAAGCTCACTCTCTTTAACCTAAAATACAAATAATACTTTGAAAGCTCAAAATGTACACTAAAAGACACACAATCATGTCAGCATGAATGTTAGATGCAGATGCACACACATTACACAAACACACACACACACACACATACGTTAAAACGTAACTTTCATAATTCAAATCCATTATTCAAAAAACTTTGCAAACTAAGTCATCAAGTGCACACACACTGCAAACTACACCCGTGTCTCACAGCAATGTTTAGTGCTTTAAGTTTTTTGGATGCAATTCACTCCATTTATTACCCATTATTAATAATCCACAAAGGACTAAAATACTCCATAATATACCCAAAGATCTTAAAGCTTCACATGTATAGAAACAAGGAGCGACACAACAACTATCCATGATCAACAGATACAACTATCTATGACTAAAGGCATAGATAAGTAACATTTGCTAAAATGTAAACGTACATGCTTGTAAACATACACACGACACACACACGTTCATGCAAACAGCACATGCACACAACACAACAAAACACACAAACACACACACACATACACACACAAGCAAACATAACCACACACAAAAGTGCATGTGGCCCCTATGGAAGTAAAAAGGAAATTCATAATGGAGATTAAATATAGCATGCACATTTTCAAAACTCTCATAGGTAATGCTAGTACGTAGTGCATAAGAGAAGGGTAACAAAGTTACAATTCTCAACGGTTAGAGGGGCTCGGCTAGCAATGTCCACCAGTGTTCAAACACACTCCCATCTACACAGAAATAAAAACAATCTTCACAACAATAAGACACACTGATGTGTGTATACAGTAAACATCTACAATTGTTCTTTAGGTTCATGCCGTTCAATACCCATAATGAAGCACATAAAAGGGACAGGTTTTCTAACATCTACCTTAGTGTACGATCAAAGCGCACACATTGCAGCCACCATGGCTATGATGAACACCATGGTACAGACATGGCTATGAATGGACACCATGGTACAGACATGGCTATGATAGACACACAGACACTTATGCACACATACACACACACACACATACACACACACACACACACACACAAGACGTTAAAACATAGCTTTCATTCCAAATCAAATCCATTATTCAACAAACTTTGAACTAAGTCATCAAGTGCACACACACTGCAAACTACATCCGTGTCTCACAGCAAGCTTTAGTGCTTTAAGTTTTTTGGATGCAATTCACTCCATTTATTACCCATCATTAATAATCCACAAAGGCCTAAAATACTCCATAACACGCCCAAAGATCTTAAAGCTTCACATGTATAGAAACAAGGAGCGACACAACAACTATCCATGATCAACAGATACAACTATCCATGACTAAAGGCATAGCTAAGGAACATTTGCTAAAATGTAAACGTACATGCTTGTAAACATGCACACATGCACAAACAGCACACGATACACACACATGTATGCAAACAGCACATGCACACAACATGCACAAAAGGCATATGAACACACAGCGTGCACACAAACAGCACACAACACAACACACACACAGACACACACGCACACATATACACACACACACACACTATACACACCTCATACACACCAACACACATACCCACATCATACACACACCCCATACACACACCCCATACACACACCCCATACACACACCTCATACACACACCATACATCCCCATGCATACACACGACACAACACACACACAGACACACACACACACACACACAAGCAAACATAGCCGCACACAAAAGTGGTCCATAATGACATAATTTCATTCCCATGGAAGTAAAAAGGAAGAGTTCATAATGGAGATTAAAAACAGCATGCACTTTTCAAAACAATAAAGCTAGTACATAGTGGAGGACTCCACGGTACAAGGCATGGCTATGATGAAGGCATGGCTCTGATGAACACCATGGTACAAGCATGGCTACACACACACACACACACACACACACACACTATACACACCTCATACACACCAACACACATACCCACATCATACACACACCTCATACACACACACACACCTCATACACACACCCCATACACCCATGCATAAACACACTCACACACACACACACACACAAACACACACTATACACACCTCATACACACCAACACACATACCCACATCATACACACACCCCATACACACACCTCATACACACACACCCCATACATCCCATGCATAAACACACTCACACACACACACACACACACATACACACAGGAACGCATGGACACTTATGGATCACTCTACTGTGGCAAATAATTTAAAATCCATTCAGATCTTTTAACAGGCTGACACCATGATGAAGACAACTGAAAGATGGGACATGGAATTGGAGGGCTTTTGCTCAATTACAACATATGCTGATGCCATGCAAGGATGGTCGATCTAGACCCAACTGCACCCTAAACTGTGTGTCTAAAATATCAGCTATTTCTGAGATATCTGTGTTACAGCTTGATTAAATTAAGTACATGTAGCTATTATAGATCCCTTTTGAGCCATTAGTATGTCAGTGTATTAATCAGAAGTTAGTGAATGATGTCCTGTTCCATGCATGATGATGAACACCATGGTACAGACATGGCTATGACACCATGGCTATGATGAACTTTCATGGTACAGGCATGGCTATGATGGACACCATGATACAGGCATAGCTATGATGGAAACCATGGTACAGACAGGGCTAGATGGAGACCATGGTACAGTCATGGCTATATTTATGTGTTTTTGTTATTGTAATCAATGGAATGAACTTTCTACTTTTAAAACAGACAATTGTAGATATTTATCCACTAACTTTGTGTGCATGCATCAGTAGTGTGCATGCTTTGGATCATGATCGCTTTTGATTTCTGTGTGGGTGTGAGTTTGAGTACTTTAAGACATAGCTAGCCAAGCCTCTATTCATTGAGAATTGTAACTTTGTTTCTCATGTACTACGTACTATAACACATAAAGAACTGAATTTGGTTGTGAAACAGGGATGGTGTTCATCAGAGCCATGGTGTCCATCATATATGATGGACACCATGGCTCTGATGAACACCATCCCTGTTTCACAACCAAATTCAGTTCTTTATGTGTTATAGTACGTCTTGCATGAGAGAAGAGAAACAAAGTTACAATTCTCAATGAATAGAGGCTTGGCTAGCTATGTCTTCCAGTACTCAAACTCACACCCATTCACACAGAAATCAAAAGCGATCATGATCCAAAGCATGCACACTACTGATGATGAAGTTGTGGATAAACATCTACAATTGTCTGTTTTAAAAATAGAAAGTTCATTCCATTGATTACAATAACAAAAACACATAAAAGGGACACTATTTTGGCATATGATCGAAGTGCTAACACCGAGGTCGCCATCTGTGACTTACAGTACGCAGCATTCTAAAATGCAATCTGCAACAGACTAAATATCATCTAATATGTCAAAGCTTTAAATGTATAGAAACAAGGAACAAATTAAGCTACAACCTCTCAGACTGAAGGCTTAGTTAAAGCAATTCATTAGGATTGAAATGCACATGCTTATGAACACAGACACACACACAAGCCGTCAACGCACATACATACACATACAAACACAGGATGATCAGTGGTCCACAATGACATAACGTCATTCTTATTGTTACACATGGAAGTGAATAGGTCACATTTAGCTACCTTCCTATAGTGTAGACAAGTGTTCTAGGGTGCGATTTATAATGAGAATTAAATAAAATAACGACGATAGTGGTCCACTCCTTTGTTGTATGTTTGACACCATACAGATTAGACCACACACGGAATGCACACAGGCCATTAACTATAGCCTCTGTTAACTAGCTCTGACAGAGCTGTGCAATAATTAGAAAAACGATTGGCATTTGCAGCTAGCACATGCATGATGATTGGACACGTATTAGCAGTTGCATCACGGGAAGCGATTTTGTTGGCCTGGGGCTCAGAAGTCTGCAATTCATCACGTCAGACGACTGGATTCCCTAAGCTAGGCCTGGGAACGGCATGGTCCTCTTGTAAGGGCAACGAACCAATTTAATTGAAGTTTTTGCGAGCTTTTTCATGGTGAAAAAAGTCATGAAATGTTTTCTAGGACAGAATTGGAATCATTTAGCAGGGATGTAGATCGAGCTGGTCAATTGGTAGCGAAATCAAATGTTAATTAATTTAAATTAATAAAAATTCACCAGATTTGTTGGCTCACTACTTCTCGGATAGTTTGCATCTCTATGCACCGGCACTTAATGGTTCTGGCACTTGCTGCCCTTGTAGGGGTGCGTGCTTGGGTGAAGGGCACAAATGTGAGGGGTTAATTTATGTACAGTGTTTTATTATAGCATCATAGAACGACGATATGCTTAACTGTTCCTCCAGTGTGAATTGTAATAGGTTGATAGCTGGTGGAAGCCAACCTTCTAAGCACATGAGATGCTGTTTGCACCTCAGCCTTTGTCGGTTCACCACTGCACTGGTGTAACTCAACAGCCTGTATGTCCTTTCTACAAGTTTTACACTCAAGCACTATGTCTGTCAACAGTGTCTGGATCAGTTGTGGTGCTGCCTTAAGCTGTGATGCAGTTAGTGGAGTGTCAGTGAAGCAGCATGGACACTTTACCTCACTACAGTTGAACACCTTGAACCACTCGACCAGGCAGACAGTGCACACCAGTGCTCTACATGGGAGCTCATGGGGCACTGTAGCTGTTCCAGGGTTGCTGGATTGTTGGAGCTGGCCAGTAATGGTCATCCAGCAAGCATCCAGTGGGAGGAGCTTCTGTGGGCTCTGTTTGACTGGAGGACTACACAAGTAAGGGGTGATCAGCATCCATATACACGTTCGTAGAGCTGTCCACCTCAATGATGGTAATGTTTTAGCTCTTGGTGGTTTAGGATGGCAGATCTGAACAATGATTAAGAAAAAGGTGAATACAAATGTTTAATATGAATTTATTCACTACAGTCAACTGCAGTGTTCATGTGCTGCTTCCACTCAAAAGGGACTAGATTTGTGAATGCTGACATTTATCCAGCACAAGTTTACAATGGTCGAGGAGGGTGAGTGTTAATTATGTCATTGCTGGTGTTAATAGCAAAGACATTTCGTTTTCTTTCCCTAGCCACCACCAAGAAGTGGCCACACACTCTGCAACATTCTTTAACTTTAATTACGTGGTGCTCCATCCACAACCACACACCTATTATTCATTAACCATTTCCAGTTCAGTGGTGAAAAAAAAGTTGGCTCATTCTGAATATTGTATATATGCTCTCCCGTGCGTCTTGTTGAGCTTCTTACTGAACTCACGGATTTTTTTTCTGTGGGTTGATTGCCCAACAGCAAGCTTGAAGTAGACCCCGTCATAGTCACATGGAAGTAAAAACAAGCTGCGCACATTAATCGCAATATGCACATGTATTTACTAGACTAGTCGTATGTGCGCAGGAGCTATTTGTTTTTAACAGAATTACTTAGAAGATATATGGCTCACATGTGCATAAATTAGGCAGGAACATCAGCCTTTTTTTGGCTCAAACAGTATCGTCTAGTTATCAACCTAGTGTCCAGCCGCAAACAGCCGTGAAAAATAGCCCTTAACTCCCCAACCACCCCATAAAAAAAAAAACAACAAATCCTCGAATCCTGGTCCCACCTCTATGGTGGCATTGTGCTTGGGCTCCACACACTACAATGAGCTGAAATAATCATAATGTAAAAAAAAAAAAACCCACCCACCCACCCCCCCCCCCCCCCCCCTTCCTTTCCAGAAATAGCTCAGCTGGTGGTGTCTTTAAACAGAATAATCACTCAAGTTGCACACGTTCTTAATACACTACCAGGTGCCTACACACTTCTACCACATATATATATATATATATCACTGCTTGAACAGAAGAAACAAAATATTCCATCTTGACTTGCATTATCCTTCTTGTCCAAAGTCCTCTGTGAACTTAACAAACTGCTTCAAGTCACTTTCATTAACGGTTGGCCGAGTATGCGCCAGAGCTGCTTCGAAATCCTTTACACTAATCAGTGGTTCAAGCAGCTTGTCCCCTGGAACTTGCATCCATGTCATCTCTATGGCACTTGGATCACTAGGACTACATGGTGTGTACAGATCATCAACTACTTGAGTAGAATCTGATGGCTTTGGACCTCGAACCTTCTTGAAGTGTGTAGCAATTTGAACTTTACGTATGGGCATCATCAGGGCTTCTCGCACAACTATGCTAATGTCTGCCCCTGAGTAGCCTTCAGTTGACTTGGCAAGCTGCGTTAAGTCATTGGCTTTTAGGTCGCACGGTGTGGCCCCGATGTTGAGCTCAAACAGACGCCTTCTGGGTATCTCCTCGGGAAGTGGAATGTAAATACGTTTTTCAAAGCGTCTTCTGATGGCTGCATCCAACCCCCAGGGAATGTTGGTAGCTCCTAGGACAAGTATCCCATCATTGTCAATACCAACTCCCTGCATCTGCACTAGGAACTCGGTCTTGATTCTTCGAGTGGCATCGTTTTCACCATCTGACCTTGCACCACAAAGGGAGTCCACTTCATCGATGAAGATGATGGCTGGCTTATTTGCCCTCGCAAGCTCAAAAAGGTTCTTAACTAGACGCTCACTCTCTCCAAGCCACTTGCTCACCAGGTCAGACGAGGAAATGGAGAAGAAAGTGGAGTCAGCTTCAGTGGCTACAGCCTTGGCAAGGTAGGACTTTCCTGTACCTGGAGGCTAAGAGGAGACACAAACACGTACAAGATCAACTTGGCTCAACTGCTCCAGATGCAATTATACAATGGCTGGTGTTTCCGAAGTTATGGAAGGATTGTGACATATCTTTCTTAATGATTTCTATTATATAATATGGGTTTGTGACATCTAATTGTCACACACAATACATGGAGCCTGGCAACCACTAATGAAGTTGGACCTGCTGTACTTTAGGACAAGGAATCGGTTCCCCCAATAGGAAACGTTTTTCTAGCATTCTTTTACTACTCATGTGCAAAGCAATGTTCAGACATTTTTCTACTCTGTGTGTGTGTGTGTGTGTGTGTGTGTGTGTGTGTGTGTATTCCAACTGGGTTTTTCTTTTCTTATTTCGCCTACAGCCCAGATCGGCTTATGAAGGTTTTCTGCCTTCCTGTTCAAATGAACTTATAAAAGAAAATGTACTTAGTGCCATTGTCAGTGTTTCCCATCTGTACCCTATGCTTCCTTTGTGCCTACTAATTATCTTACATCTTGTTCCCTACTGATTTCACTGTCCCATAATACCCACTCCCACTTTCCACCATCCCATTACCACTTTCTCCCTCTAATCTCCACCCTCCATTCTTCAAATGCCTCTCCACCGACCAAGCTGACTCCGTCTTCAACTCTATCATCATCCTCACTCTCATCATCTCCCTCATCTCCCAATGCCATTTCACCCTCCCACTAAAAGTCTAATCGACCAACCATTTTCCTCTCATCAACTTTCATCAGCATCTACCCATCTTCATTGCTCCTATGTTCCCCATGCCACCTTCTCCCTCAGTCTTCCTACCATCAACACTCTTAAAGATTGTTCAGTAACAATATTCACTATTCCTTGCCTGCACATGGATCTCAGCCCTATACTTTGTTGTTCTGCTTGCCTTTATTCTATATGCTTGTCTGCCATATTTCTAGTGATTTCTAGAGTGCATTGTGCCATTAGTCAAAATGCTGCCATACAATTACATCTTACTGCAAGAAAGCAAATACAGTGGTTAGTATTTTTACAGATGCTGCTTATGGAACTATTTTTCGGCTTTAAAATGTTTCATTACATTGCACCATAAGCATTATGTGTTCAAACAAGTATAGGTCCCTTTCCCTCAGCCAGACCCACCCTTTCCCTTCCATCAAACTCACCCCATACAGCAGAATGCCTCTCCATGGTTTTCGTTTCCCTATTTATAGGACAAATACCTGATGACTATGTAGATTTAGAATCGACATACAAAGAAATCTCCCTCCTCCATCAGGCCCCGCCCAACTCACACATAAATAACCTCTCCCGCCCTTCACCTCCATACATACCAGTGAAGAGATGTGGAAACTTGACTGGCAAGATGACACTTTCCTTCAGTGCTTCCTTGGCCACTTGCAATCCTGCAATGTCGTCCCACTTGACATTGGGCTTTTCCTGAACGATTGCACCTAACAGACGACACCCATTAGTGGGTGTGGCAACAAAATAGGTATGCCTTACTGCTGAGCTGGTCTTTCAGCTTCTTCTTGTCGCCATCTTCTTCTTCGTCGTCGTCTTCATCCTTTTTAGCACTGCCGCTGCTGCCGCTTCCCCTGAGAAAAATAACAGCTGCCTGTTTCATTTCGTTCACTTCCGGATTCCAACTTACGCCTACCCTGGTTTTTTCTCCTTACTGGCGGTACCTCCCTCCGAGTGCACCTTCTTCTTGCCCTTTGCGAGGAATTTCTTAAGAGCCTCGGCTCTTTCTAAATATTGCTGACACTTTTCTTTGATACTTTGCTTCGAGCGTTCACCGTGTGCCTCATCTAGGAAGGCGAAGCGTGTTGTGTGTGTGTGTGTGTGTGTGTGTGTGTGTGTGTGTGTGTGTGTGTGTGTGTGTGTGTGTGTGTGTGTGTGTGTGTGTGTGTGTGTGTGTGTGTGTGTGTGTGTGTGTGTGTGTGTGTGTGTGTGTGTGTGTGTGTGTGCGTGCGTACTAAATCTCGTCGCGATACGTACAACAAACTAGGACTAACATTTCAATGCATGGAGGAAATAGTCGATTGCGTGCTGGTAGAGAGGCAAGGCTTCTTCGTACTTCTGTTCGTTGTCTGCCTCGGTGGCCTTCTTGACCAGCTCGATGGCTTTCTGTCAGTGACAATGTTGTACTGTCTTAACCCGTTCTCAGCCCTGTCACTTCAACACATTTTAAGCCACACTCACCTCCATAGCGCTAGGGTTGGCCATCTTCTCAACACACAATAAATACCGATCACGAGCTAATCACGCCTATTATTCAGTAATAAGGAAGTGAAATGATGTAATCCATAAATATAGCAGGCTTCGTATGCATGAACTAAAGCAGCAGATCTTATAACTTTCAGTACTTGCGTGGCATCATTTACCTTCAGTACGATATTGGACTGGCAGTCATGCATAATACAGTAGATTCACACTATGCAGTATACTATTGTACGTTCTTGTCAACACAGATCGAGTGGAGCTAGGAGGGGGCGGAGTCCCAGGACTTTTGAAATAGCAGTGTTTATGTTGTCGTCAAAACAAAGCGGTTTGTATACATGGTTACTGCTGTCATGTATACTATCTCTGTGTAATTAAACGCTTAAGCGATTGAAACGGATCACGTGAGCCATTGCAATTGGCCTTTCGCACCTCGCCCGACAACGGTTTTTCGACCATAAGCTCTCCGAAGGACCCGCTACGACATAGGAGTATGATAAATAGGCGTACAATCGTTGTTGTAGCTTTTTTTGGACAAATGGTGGTTAAGGAGTTCTATACATTTGTAGGGTTTCCTAAAGAGCGCTCTTGAGCAATGGTAAATCTCCTTGATGGGCGCAGAGGATGTCTTCTTTATTGGCATGTGCTTGAAAGACTGGAGGGTGGCTTTTTTATGTCCAGCGAAGTTATCCTGGCCCGTGGGTAAGCATTATTGTATGAAATCAGGTCAAACGCGCTCTCTTGAAATGCTGTTTTGCGTGCCAACTGTGTCGCTATGATGCTGATCTTTAGTGGTTGTAGCTTTATAGTAACATTTTCATTCCGAACCGCAAACCAAGAAACATATTATACAGAATATACATTTGGGAAATGATAGTAAAATACTTACTGGAATTTCATATCAGACTATAACTAGGTCATGATGCACACTTTATCTATAGTTAAGTATGGTCTTTCATGAGCACTCCAATTTAATATTATAACTTTAATACCTTTAATCCTTTGTCCTGGCCCAACAGAAATATTTGTCAGGTCCTTTCATTACGCTTCCTGTTTCCTGTAGGGATCGAAAGGATCTGTTAGAACTGGTGGCAGCCAAGTGATAGAACCTCGAGATTCCATATCCCCTCACCCTGTGTACTGAGGAACCACTCCAAACTCATGGGTGTGGTAATCTTCAGCCCTTATCATCCTTATCAACTATCACACTCAGCTCCAGACACATGCTTGATCTATTTTGGTATGCTGTTACTGTGCACAGGTCTTTCTTTCAAGCACTGCTGAGTACAGGATTTGTATGAACATCCTGGCTAATAGGACATTGATATGCCATTTGAGTATGCAAAAAGTGATGCTCTCTTTACAGGCTGCTGGTTCAACATTGGTTCCACCACGCTGATCCGTTTGTGTGGTTGTTGGTAAACAAGAAGCAATACACACAATGGCCTTCCATGCATCTAAGTAAATGGGGAGGAGGAGGGAGGAACAGGACTGCTCATTTCAAAACAGGGCTCCAATGTTGGTAATGCATACAGTAGTAGTACTTTAATAGTGCTGACTTTAAAAAATAATCTGTGCATGCATAACTAACTAGCGTGCACGTGCGCTGCATCAACAACTGCCAGGTTTGCTTTTGATAACTCCCGAACTGATGGAACTGCTGCAGCTCTTTGCTGTGCTTGCCTGTGGCATCATCTCTACTGTGGCTGGATCGTCGTTCACAATTGATTACCAGCACGACACCTTTCTTAAAGATGACGTTCCTTTCAGGTCATAAATTAAAGGCATCAATCGAATACGAGCAATCTGTACTTGACCACACCACCTTCCCTTTCTCCAAATGCTGTAGATACATCTCCGGGAGCTTGCACTACAGCCGCGTTCCATCGTACTACTGGAAAGACAGGCTGTCTAAGATGTACGCTGCAGGACTCAACGCGGTGCAGACCTACGTTCCATGGAACTTCCACGAGCCCACGCCTGGCGTGTACGAGTTTGACGGCGACAGGGACGTGGCCCAGTTCATCAAGACGGCGCAGGAGGTGGGTCTGGTGGTCATACTGCGACCGGGCCCGTACATCTGCGCCGAGTGGGATATGGGCGGGCTTCCAAGCTGGTTGCTCACGATAGACCCTGCCATGGCGCTGCGATCCAGCGACCCCACGTACTTGTACTACGTCGACCGGTGGATGGCGGTACTCCTGTCCCAG
Organism: Ephydatia muelleri; assembly: GCA_013339895.1. Taxonomy (NCBI): domain Eukaryota; kingdom Metazoa; phylum Porifera; class Demospongiae; order Spongillida; family Spongillidae; genus Ephydatia; species Ephydatia muelleri. The sequence goes on from JABACO010000018.1 coordinate 3,043,869, forward strand.
ATGAAGCCTCTGCTGTACGAAAATGGCGGTCCCATCATCAGCGTGCAGGTTGAAAACGAGTACGGTTTCTACGGTTGCGATAAAAATTACCTCGCCCATTTGGAGCAGCTGTTCCGCGGGCTCCTCGGCTCCACTGTTGTTCTCTTTACTACCGACCCGCCTGGCGTGCTGAAATGCGGCAGCTTGCCTAATTCGACCGTCTACGCCACCGTGGACTTTGGTATATCATCGGATCCCGTGCAGAGCTTCAATGCTCAAAGGGAAGCGGAACCACACGGTCCTCTGGTCAACTCGGAGTTCTACACGGGCTGGTTGGACTTTTGGGGACAGCCTCACCAGACTGTAGACTCCACCCTTTTTGCCAACGCACTGGACGCAGTTCTGACACTGAACGCGAACGTGAACATGTACATGTTTGAAGGCGGAACCAACTTCGCCTTCTGGAGTGGCGCTGACACGTCAGATGAATTCCTACCCGAACCCACCAGCTACGACTACAATGCCCCCCTCACAGAGGCTGGCGACCCTTGGGAGAAGTTCATGATGATACGACAAGTGATCAGCAAGTACCGACCCGTGCCGCCCTACATACCACCTCCTACCCCAAAGACTGCCTATGGGCAAGTCGTGATGACAGACTATGCGTGGCTTCTGGACAGTCCCCAGCTGATCTCCAAGAATGTCACCTCCCAAGCACCCCTGACCATGGAAGCCCTAGAGCAGAGCTTCGGTCACGTGATGTACCGCTCGACCCTGCCCCCTTGTCCCTCTGGCTCTACCCTGTCCCTACTGGGTCTCCACGACAGGGCCGTGGTCTATGTGGGCGGGGCACTCCAGGGCATTCTGCTGCGCACGAAGGCAGTGGACAGCAACGTGAGCTTGACCGTGGGGCCATTGATGGCGAGCACGGAGGTCGTTGTCGTCGTGGAGAACATGGGAAGGATCAACTTTGGGAGCATGATCAACGAGGTCAAAGGCGTCTTGTACGGAGTGCAGCTCAATGGTGACCCTGTAGTGGGGTGGACCAGCCAGTCCATTCCCCTCAATGATACCACTAAGATACCCTTCCAGACCCTTGGTAGTGTCAGGCTGTCGACTGCATTCTTTCGTGGTTACTTCTCTGCAGGAAGCGTACCCAATGACACCTTCCTTAGCCTCCCCGGTTGGTCCAAAGGGCAGGCCTTTGTGAATGGGTTTAACCTTGGCCGCTACTGGCCCTCGGCTGGGCCACAGAAGACACTGTATGTGCCGGCAAACGTCCTCAAGTCTGCTCCCAACGTGAACGAGTTGGTCCTGTTTGAGATCGACAACGCCCCCTGTAGTCCTCCCTATACCTCTTGTTATGCTGAATTTGTAAGCACACCTGATATTGGTTAGGGAGATGTCAGTGTTACCTTATGCCTGTATTGGGAGCGTTTTGTTTTGTTTTTTTTAATCAAATATGAAAACTAGTGACTAGTGGCTCTTGTCATCAATTTCGTTGGTTAAGTGAGAGTAGAGGTGTTGGGCCACAAAGGAATGCAGCTAGCTCTTTTCCTTCAGAGCTATTAGGGTGCATGTCTTATAATCATCCAGCAGGATTAATTGTCGTTTGTGATTTTGAGTTGCTGATTGCAAACAATTAGAATGTGAATTGCTTCTCGAAACCACCGTACAGAAGATTGAAATGTGCTGCTGCACCGCAAAAGCCCCACCCAACACCTACACTGAGCTGGCAGAAGTTGTGTGTGTGTGGGGGGAGGGGTGAGATGTTATACCATATTAGTACAGTACCCTATATCACTTCCAAACATTTCTCTAGTGCAAGGCTTATAAGCATGTAGATTACTAGCAACCTTTTATTTGACATGTCCGTTATGTGAGAAAGGTTTTTTTCCCCTATAACCAGTCAGGTGGGTCTAACCAAAAATGCTATGTGCACAGCACCAACGTTTTTTTGTTTGTTGTTGTTGTTATTAAATGCCTCTCGATTGCATGGTGAGATGAATTTTGGCAATTAAAAATTGAGATGAATTGTATATTAATGAATCACTACATCTACATGCACACACAATATGGGGAAAAGGACTTAAACACTAACTTTGTTGTCTCAGCAGCTTTTGTGCTTATGTCTGTGTATATGCCAGTCAATCCTCTGGCATGACATGCAATGTCGTTGAAAGCATGTGCAGACTTGCGCACTGGCACAGAGTATGTACCATACTGCTGCAATAGTACAAACTTGTATGAACCATTGCATGATTCAAGAAGGAATATAATACACTGGTGAATGGTGGCCAGTAGAAGATGAGGTAAACCCTGCAGATGAACAGCCACATTCCTGTAGAACAGCTTTATTAATTGAACCAAACAAACACTAGCAAAGCTCTGAAAGGGCTTACACAATGCATTAAAAAGGCAAGAATATGGTACGGGGATAAATTGGGCTCACATAACTAATTACATAGGTTACAATGCCAATGTTCATAATCAATGCATGCATGCATGCACATTTATGCAGCAAGCACAGTTTCAACTCTCTATGTCAGAAATGTTTTTTGACTGCTTGAGAGTTGTTTATATCAATTCAATTTGACACTGAACATTCATTCAAAAGGAAACTTCTGTTGTACCGGTAACATAATTGAAGCGCTACAGCAAGGTCAATGGCTCAAATGAAGGAGTGAGTTCAAGCTTAGGATCCCACTAATGATTTTACATCAAATGTCCCATTTTGAATTCAATCATTAAATCATAATCCATTCTCATTAATAAATGATCCCTTTTTCCACACCAAATAGTATGCTGCCTTCGTGCATACCATTCTGAAGATATATATCTATTTTTGAAACAATGGCATACAAAGTGTGATTTGTTGATTTTCCATTCAAATGGGGCATATCACTGCTAATTAATTACAATTAGAAAATAAGTATGAAATTGTCACTCCTTGTTGTATTAAGAAGGTGCATGGTACAAGAATTGTAGAGGTAGCACAATGCTTTGGTACTCTGGAATTTTTTTCTACACCACACTCCAAATTTGCCCAGCACTGTTTAAAGCAGGCTAGTGTGAACCCAGTCTTTACCCCCTCATTGTAAAGTTACTTCATGGTGGAATGAAATAAAAAATTGGTATTGCAAGTAAATTTGGAAATCACATTTCGATAGTTTAATATTACAATAATAATATGCCATCAATACTTAGGCTTGAAATAGTTTTTTGTGAACGATAACTGACCACATTTTTATGCCAATATTTGATTACATGGCTTGAGCCAGAGCAGGATCAATCAAACCATCAAAGCAGCTCAAAAATACCATTCTAATTTTAAGATATCAATCATGCAACATCACTAACTTAGTAAGCGGAGTGTTTGTAAAATGATAACCATTCAAAAAATTGTTCTCATTAGTGGATCATCTGCATCATGCATTATAATGCATAGCACACCTGGAATAAAACTGTCTAATTATAGTAGTATATGGGAAAGTTTCCGAGATAAGGAACCTAGCGTGTATTATAAAAAAGCATAATAAAAATGCCTTACGTTTGAAATGCTATAACTTCCGAAGGGTTATAGCTATTGTCTTTCTATTTTCAGCACTTCATATTACACCATTTCTCTATGGTAAAATACTTTTTGGGATCTTGCACTTGCTCCTTGCCAGTATTGCAACGTTCGATACCCCACCGGGTTCAAACCCGCCATAACTTTCTGTAGGAGTAATCAAATCGCGTCAAATTCGGTATGTAGGTAGAGAGGTCCTATACCTATCGATTTGTTCTGTTCGTTAATTTTTACGCCATCTGTTACGGAGATACAGTTGAATAAACTACGTGCACGTTTTCCCGCTTGATTCGCGCCAATGTAATAATCCCCGCCTCCCCATACATTGAGTGGAGCGCAATTTGCCCAAATCATTGGCGCGAAACGAGCGCGAAAATGTGCACGTAGTTTGTTCAACTGTATCTCCGTAACGGATTGCATAAAAATTAACGAACAGAACAAATAGATAGATATAGGACCTCTCCACCTACAAACCGAATTTGAAGCGATTTGATTACTCCTACAGAAAGTTATGGCGGGTTTGAACCCCTTGGGGTATCGGACATCGCGATACTGGCATGGAGCATGTTCAAGATTCCAAAATGTATTTTACCATAGAGAAATGGTCTAGTATGAAGTGCTGAAAATAGGAAGACGATAGCGTTAACCCTTCGGACGTTATAGCATTTCAAACATAAGGCATTTTTATTATGCTTTTTTATAATACACGCTAGGTCCCTTTTCTCGGAAACTTTCCCATATGCAGCTTAAGGTGCCAAGCTTATTGTGGGGAATGGGATAGTAGTGTGCATAGAATAAAAACATGCCTAAAGTAATTTATGTACAAGTGTGCTACACATGATAGCCTAACACATTTCCATTACAAATAAACTGCATTCTATCCCATGACATTTCATTTGCACCTGGATTTTGAGGGCTACATGGCATGTGCAGGTTGCCTACTATTTGAGTAGAATCTGATGGTTTCGAATGCACAAAGTGTGTCACCACCATTTGAACTTTAAGAATGGAATCATCAGGGCTTCTCAAATAGGTTATTTACTTTCACAATTATGAAGCTGTTTAGAGTTGTTGATGGGTGTGATAGGCAAACTTAAAGCCATAATGGCATGTTAGGTCACTGAAAGTGTGGAGACAAAGAAGTTGTTTGGTGGGAAAGTGAAAGGTTTTGGTGGTGTACATCATTTGAAGCCTGAGGTATGGAAGTCGCACACAAGAGCTCGCCACATAACAAAGCATGCCACATGGCACATGTCTACATCTACCGATGTAATAAACTTGGAATGAGATGGTGGTCTAACAGTGCCTACATGTGTAGAGAGACAGGGCTTGATTGTTTATCAGTATGCACTCCATCATTATTAGAGACAGCTATTGTTTTTAACACATGTGTAACAGTATGTATGTGTGTATGTGTGTGTATATGGGCACTGTATGTACAGAGGGCCAATCCTATGGGGCACTACATTTAGCTACATGTACCTATGTACAGAGTGGATGTATTTCAATTCCTCTTTGTTGATAGAGGAGTCATTGCAGAAAGAGGCTATGAGGAGTATGGCCATGAAGATTTTGATTACAAATAGCTCGCTGGTGAATGGTACGTCAAATATGACCAAATGTGATGGATGTGTAGTTGAGTTGTCAATCAAATTGAAGAGTTGCGTCACATTCAAAAGCTCTAAACAGAAAGAAATACATGCATGTGAAAAAAACATTTGTTTGTATGTGTTTGTTGTTAAGAAACGTATTAATCTATTCAAGTTTATTGTGGAGGACTTGACATTTGGGTAATAATGCATTCCTCCTGAACTTAAGTGAATATGGGTATGTCATTATTCTTTTTGTACAATCCAACGTATAGTGAAATGGGTATGCATTTCATTTTTCACACACACACACACACACACACACACACACACACACGCACGCACACGCACACACACACACACATAACACGTGCATACAACACACACAAAAACACATACACACAACACAATATACACACACACCATTGAAAAGGGGCGGGTCTATTAGGGATGACTTTTGACCTCTCGTATCAACTTCAATTCGCTACATGTATTTTGGGAAACAGTGCTATCTAATTAGTCATTTGATCTTTTTTATTTCTAAGACAACCATCCAACATAAAAAAATCTTTTCAGACGTGCATAAACTTCTCCTGGAAGTACACACTGCATTATTCATGTTTTATCTGCGAATGAGTTCCATGATGTACTGGCAGTGAGATACCACAGACCTTCACTTATGGTGCAACTGTGATGGATGTGTGGACTGTAAAAAAAGGGGGCCTTGTCACCCAGCGTTTCAACGAAGCATGAGATGCACTAGGAGATTGGCCTCTATAGGGTTCAATACTGTGTTGAAGGAACCTGTACATGTAGTGCAGGACAGAGATGGCACTCCTGTCTTGATTGCAGACATTAGCATTAGGGGACTCTAGCTACCTCAGATAGTAGCTTTACTTGATATATGTGTTGTGGACATCTCTACACCATCATACATACATCGGAATGGAGTAGCAGTGCTCACTTCAGTCAGAAGAAAGTATTGCAGTGCTGCTGAAGCACGCCGGGCATCCTTCACACCTTTTGTCATACCCACTTATGGAATGCTGAGTGCAGAGGCAAATTCCTTACTAAAACGGTTAGCCCAAGGATGGGATAAACCATCAGTCAAACCACAGCTAAGGCTTTCTTTTGCCATTCTTAAGAGCCACAAATCTTTGCCTGTGTGGTTTTCACACAACATGGAGTGGATGACAGTACAGGGCTTCCAACACAGCTATCAAGCAATCTTTAACACTCTCCCCTTTGCTTCTTTCCAATTTCATGTTTCTTTCCATTACATTTATGGATTGTATGTATTTAGTTTACATGTATTTAGTAAATGAAATTATAAGATCATTTTAATAAATGTATTATTACTATTTTTATTATCAAATCTAAGTCAGATTTATTTTAATAACATTGAAATACTTTTTTTTAATTAGTATTATTTGCCTATAAAAATTCTGATGTCCAAGTCATATATCAAGCATACATGCATAGTAACTCAATCAGTTCTATGTTCAAAAGTTACTGCATGCTTCATTTAAGATGCCTCTCAACTACATGGCGAGGTGCATTTTTGGCAACTAATAATTGTCTGATCAGAATGGAATGCACAAATCACAGGTAAAAGTACACACATGATTGAAGTGAATTTTGGCAACTACAAATTGACTGACTACATGTAAATGGAAAGCTTACATAACAGGTAATGTACACACGATTACTAGAATTGAGTCCACTTGAATGCTATTTCAAAATCTCAGCAGCTTTGTGCTTATGTCTGTGTATACGCCAGTCTATCCTCTGGCATGTTTCATTGCAGTAGGCTACCAAGTGACAAGGACAGTGTTTGAGAATAGATCCCTTCTTTCCACAACTTGAACATCCCACTTCCACTCCAAGTGAATCCCCAACAGCAATCCCCTTAAAAGCACGTGTATCAGGTGTGGTGCACTTGTGCACTTGCACAAAGGAGTATGAAAATACTTTCAAACCTACTGCTGCAGAAGTAAGAAGCGTAATACAACCTTTTGATGACTCAAGAGAAATTAAATAAAGCTTACAAAAGGGTGGCCAAAAGAAGATAACTGCAACATTATCCTCATTAATTGTCCGATACGCCAAACAATTGATTTCATACTGTAAAGCACCATTAAGATCAAGAATTCTTGCCCGTAATCTACCATTCACAATTGGACATGAAATAGCCACTGGAACACAGATCTCAAATTGCTCAATAGGTGGGCGTTGCTGCATACAGAGTGGGCATTGATCACCAGAATTGACAAGGTGAAGATGGAGATTATGGAGGAGTGCTTGTGTCTGAATGTGAAGCAGGTATTTCTGCATTTCATCTTCTTGTCTGAGATGCTGGCAAAGACTATCCCAGAACAGGTGAGATTCAATAGGGGCATCAAAATGTAACATTGAAGCAAAGAAACAATAGGAAAGTACTGCAGTTTCTGCACACATTCTGAATTCGCGGAAAAGTTTTTCATCAGTATTGGCAACTTTGGTCAGTCCAACCAGGGCCTGGACGATATCCGGCCTTGAACTCAAACAGTCAACTTTTAAAGGCTGTGCTTTTCTGTCTCGTTTCCAAATAATGTGCGGCACGAAAAAGGACGACTCACCAAAATAATATGTTATGCCAAACAATGCAGGAAGTAGTGCAGGGTCAAATCCAAACATTTTGCGCAGGTATTGTTCAATAGAAGGAGCAACATCTCGAAATATCATGGCTGATGACAAAATTAAACCACCTTCACATAGTAGAGGCATAGCTGCTAAAAGAAGTACCAAGGGACTCAAATAGTCGATCAAATTAGAGCTGTCAATGCAGTCAAATTTACTGCTGAGTTGTGATAGCTTCTGGCAGTATACAACAGCATCCAAATTATTGAAGTAGAATTTGATGCTTTTGTCTTGCCTGGTAATAAGAATCCTTGCAGCTTCAGTCACAAACATTGTAAAATGCTCAACGCTGTTACCTAAAAGAGGATGAATTTCAAGACCTCTCTTATGAACAAATGATTCCCCCAACACGTTTTGTTTCAAACTGAACATGAAACTAAAGTATGGTGTTAGAAAACATGACATGTTGTAAGTGCAATTCTTTTCAAAGAATGTAGGATTTAAAACTCGCTGTGTGCTTATCTTGGCAAAGGCACCAACTGTTTCTGCAAATGCACTGCCATGCTTCAAGTAAGCTTCTACATCAGCTGTCATTGCATCAAGAACACAATCAGAATATTGCGCATGTTGAATAATACAGTGCACAACCTTCCTTGGGTGCTGAAGGTAACGCGCTCTAATTGGACACTTATCTCTTTCATTGTTTACCATCTGGAGAGTAATATCTTGTTTGCCACATAGACGTTTGAGCCATATCTTCCAAATATTACGCACCTGACTCAGTGTATCTTCTTCAAAATAACACAGGCTACATATGGGGGCTTCTGACTTAGCCCATTTGTCAGCTGATTCAGAAAACGATAGCAAATCTGTCACTGCATCCTGTAATACTTCAACGTGCTGTGGTAGCAGTTCGTGACAATACCAGATGGACCACAGAGACGGAATCCATCCATTTGGGGGGTTGCCAGAGTTTTTCAGCAGTATATGAAGAAACATAACGTTTCTAGCGTGGATGGAATCACACCTGTCGTTCAAATAAAAACTGATCCCCTTCATCTTGCAACAGCCCGGATAAAAATTTTTGACTAATGTGCCTATGCAACACCGTATGTCACCACACCCGAGGGATAAAATGGAAGGGTTCGTCATCTGGTGAGATCCTGTTTCCTTCCAGTCGTAGTACCGCAGAAAGTCAGCAATTGGGGTATTGCCATAGGGATAGTACGTTTCATTGCAGTAACGATACGGAATGCATCTTGCAGCAGGGAATGCAGGTAACGGTTTCAAGCTCGACGCGCTGCTGCTACACTTTGCCATCGCTATGTATGTCACGTGTCTACTGATTCGAATTAATGTTACACTTTTATGCTGGAGTCGGTAACGAACGTTTTAACTCTGGGTATGTGCACCTGTTGCTGGGTTGGTGAATTGGAGCCTTTGGAGGTTGTATAAGTTGTGTACCAAATCAGTTGTTGAAGTGTGTTGTCGCTATGAGCACGTAATTAATACTGGTACACTTTTACTGAGTACTGTAAGCGATGCTATCAGGTCTAACATGTTGAATTATTGGTAAGATCTAGAGTGTGGCAGCATCTTTATGTTCAACCTCAACGAAAAAGCATTCTTCAGTCATCCTCTCCATTCCCTTAAATATCCAGTGACCATAAAGTACCCTTCCCAAACTTGCTCTCATCAATTTCAACTTCTACACCCTGCCCTCCAATATAATATAGCCAGTAGTAGATGGTCCAATGAAGTACTGCATATAGACATCACATACAAAGTTGTAAGAGCTTATACTGTACCAGAGTTGTAATGAACCCACCAAAAGCTAGCTAAAACAGCTAAACAAACCTTGCGCAGCTAGCTAAGCTAAAAATAAAAACTAAAAACAGCTAAAAACAGCTAAAAACAGCTAAATTTTGGTTTTGTATTTTGCTATTATAATTATACTTTATTATTGTTATTATAATTATACTTTATTATTGATATTAACTATGTTAAACCATCATCATTATTTGTCCATGCAAGTCAGTTGGACGGGTTCGTGGCAATTTTGACATTAACTGTTTCAGGGCGGAAGTCAATAATTGAACCAATTGTGGTGGGCGGGCCGTTGTGAAAAATTAAATTGCTTTTCTATTGTTAAGATATGTTATCCATTCAGATGATGATGTAACGTACATACGTACGTAGGCATAGCGATTTTTTAGCGATTTAGCGGCGCTACGTGATATTGGACATCGCTAGCCAAATAGCGGAATGCTGAATGGTTTTTTCCGCTAAGCGGTCGCTATTTAGCTAGCGGTTACAACTCTGTACTGTACGTCTACCTTTCCAGCATCATGAGTTTTTACCTACTGTAGTTTCAGTTTACCAGAGCTATTATTTGGAAATTTCTAGGTGGCTGCCTGGAGAAAGCAATGATTATTTATATCAGATAAAACAATGAGTATCTGCCTGATCACAGTACCACTGTCTAATAGGGGCTATTCAAGAGGAGGGAGCACCTATTGAAAGCAAAAGCAACTATACCGAAATGTTGGGTACTGAGTGTGAGATCAAACATAACACCGAATGACAATCACATAACATGATCCCTTAGTTCATGACACTAATCGCAAATGAACATTTGAAAGTGAATGAGAAGCGGGATGCCGCTCTGAAAACCAGAGGAAGTAACATAGCAACATTGTGTTGCTAAATCTGAAACTAAGAACAAAAATTGTGAAATAATTTTGATGATCCACACTAAACAATAATTTTACATAAACATAGAGTTGAATGAATTCCTTAGTGAAATCAATCGTTACATCATCCACCTTCATACCGTGAGCAATAATAAATGTCTAGAGTTAGATATAAATTTGGAACACCTAACAAGAAAACCAAGATGAGACCATGAGCTTGACCCTGATCAGAGCCAATTCCAGGGCCATTCTATCTAGACTATATGTTTGATAGTGTGTAATGTGTTTATAATATATACCCATGAAAAAAAGAAATAATAAAAAATCCTATTATACTCTCTATAGCTTTGCCAAAGATGGATGTTAGTCTAAAAAATGCAACAACTTTGCTAGATACTTGTATTACAGATCAGAGTAGTGACTGCAGGAAATCATCAGAAGTTTAGAGGGCTACTTTTTAAACATTGACCCTATTATTTTATTTTTACATATCTAATTTGCTATCTCCTGGTTTGAATTGAAATTAATTTTGTCAGTACATTGATAAAGTAATGTGAAGGACACTGCATCAGTATAGCTGTACAATCATCACATGAAGTTGCTATGCTCTGCCTACTGTATAGTAGTTAACAACTTTTCATGCGCCAAATTTTGTACAAACCGGACTTACTACCACACGTATAAGTCCTTGTCAGAAATGTTTTATGTTTTATCAATTGTAATATAACACTGAATGTTAATTTAAAAGAAGCATTCTGTTGTACCAGTACAATAATTGACAACTCCGCTGTCAATTTTGCCAGCAGACGCGGTTATACGTAAGGTCTAAGTTTTTATCAGGAAAGGCGTAAAGGGTGTGTAGGCAGGATCCCCTCGGCAAGGTGTCACTAGGCATCGCCTAATATGCTGCTGGGTACCATTGATGGCTGCGAGCTGGCTTATCTGAATGCTAGAAAAAAAGTGATGGTGTTTTAGCTGATGATTTTATGATCGATTTGGCAATGTATTATAAATTGTAGAACTGCTCATCTTTCACATGTTCCTTAATGTGTTGCAGAGTTGCACAAAGAAAAGTAAAGAATGCGCTTTGAATTTCAGGTATGCACTTGTTCCCTATAGCCCGTTTACGATTCTGTATCTAATATATTTAGAATTACATGTAAATCTGAAATCATTGCAATGCATAATCCACTCCTTGCTTCACCTGAGAAAAAACGCATCCATAATTTGTATTTCTCAACGACGCTTGAGGTGTGATCTGCTGGAGTATCCACCTTTTGTTATATTACGATAATGCATACTATGCACCATCTTTAATATAACAGACATTTTAATGAGTATTATAATGTTTGTTACAAATGCAAACGGTTACCAAAATATTGTTGCATTATGATAGTGAAACAATATTTTGGTTCCTATAATATTCATTCAAATGGCTCAGCGAATGTTTATTCGAATGAAAAAGATGGGTTGTATATGGCCCAATCTCTTCATTGTAAAGATATACACTTTTCTGTCGTTTGGAAACGAATTAGACAGAAAGTATGCTCCCAGCAGAGAGGCATAGCCTACATGCATGTTTGTGCAAGCAGTGCATGGTAAGCATGTGCTGTAGATCATGTAGACGAATAAGGATGGTGGTGAGGGAACTTGGGGGTGTATGTGAAGGGTGCATCTCAGGTGATGGAAGAGCACATTATCTGTTGGAAGAGACTGCAGTGTGTGTGGGTGTGCGCATCATGCAGGTAAATATAAGGTTGGCAGAGGAGTGTTTGAATCAGTCTAGGCGTATTGTGCACAGCCACTGGCAGACCTAACCTGCTTTTTCTCTCCATATTGTGAGCATGCAGGTGTGTACTTGTCACCATTCCAGTCGATACAATTGCAGAACCCATGGAAGATCGTCCTGCACAGCAGTAATATCTACCACATTCATGTACATTTGAGCAGCTTGAACTAGGTTTTTCCCTTTTTTATAGGTTTTTCCAGGAGGATGTGTGGGCGCATTTCCTCTAAATATACTGGCCCCTTGGGGCTCATGCATTGGCTGTATTGTTCCTTTACATGGTATACGGAATGTATGGATGGTGGTGTGCACAACGGACCCTGCACTGATATCAGCATGAGGCACAGTATACATATGACGTTGGGAGTAAATCTGGAAGCCAAGTGTTCTGAAAATAGGTACTTCGTGAAAGTAATTAGAACCCCAGGTCAATTTTATGCTGTCTAGCTATCCTTTCAAAAATGCCATGACAAATATAGTTTTGTGAAAGATAACAGTCAAAATATGCCTAGAACAAGTAACCAGCAGTAGTAATCAATCAAACCCCATATCGCAAATTCAATAAGCTATGTTGCAGAACTTCCCTATTGCATTACTGGAAATATGAAATGTTGTTCTGTATCACACACAGAATTTATAATTCTACACTACACTTATCCATTGGCTGTCCAATTATTAATAGCATAGCTAGAGTATTTATACCATCGGCCTAGCAAAACTTTAAAAAGACTACAATTGTTGTCTAGAATAATTTAGGGTGAAAGCAACGTCAAGAGGTGACATGCTACTGAGGAACAATGAGCTTAGGCACATATACAATTCAAGATACTGAGTAGTAAATGAAGTGTGCAAGAGAATACAAAACTAATGTGTGTGCAAGTGTGCTGGCACATGATAGCCGTAACATCCGTAACATGTTTCAATTCAGGACTTCACAGTAAAACAGCTGCAATATGTGCATACACAAACACATTACGGAACACAATGTAGCTGGCTATTTATGTTAGCCTTCTTGTCCGAAATCCCTTGTGAAGTCTTCAAACTGCTTGAGGTCCTTATTACTCACAGTGGGGCGTGTATTAACCAAGGACTTGAGAAAGTCATTAATTGTAACACGAGGTTCAAGCAATTTATCTCCTGGTACTTCCATCCATGACATTTCCTTTGCATCTGGATCTTGAGGACTACATGGTGTGTACAGATCGTCAACTACTTCGGTAGGATCTGATGGCTTTGGACCTCGCAGCTTCTTGAAGTGTGTTGCGATTTGAACTTTACGTATGGGCATCATCAGGGCTTCTCGCACAACTATGCTAATGTCTGCCCCTGAGTAGCCTTCTGTCGTCTTGGCAAGCTGGTTTAGCTCCTCAACTGTGAGGTCACAAGGCGTATTCCCAACACTAATCTCAAATATACGTCTTCTGGGCCCTTCTTCAGGAAGTGGAATATAGATTCGCTTTTCAAACCTCCTCCTGATGGCAGCATCCAATCCCCAAGGAACATTGGTTGCTCCCAATATTAGCACACCATCGTTATCAACACCAACTCCCTGCATCTGAACTAGGAACTCTGTTTTGATTCTTCGAGTGGCATCATTCTCGGAGTCTGACCTTGTACTACAAAGAGAGTCAACTTCATCAATGAAAATGATAGCTGGTTTATTTGCCCTTGCAAGCTCAAAAAGATTCTTGACTAGTCGCTCACTCTCTCCAAGCCACTTGCTCACCAGATCAGATGAGGAAATAGAGAAAAAAGTGGAGTCCGCTTCTGTTGCTACAGCCTTAGCAAGATATGATTTCCCAGTACCTGAGGGCTAAATTGGCAAAGCACAAATTATAAATTTGCATCACTTAAAATACCCCTCTAAAAATATATTTCCTTACACCATAGAGCAGAATACCTCTCCATGGTTTTCGTTGCCCTATAGGGATAATAATTGACTGTGCATTATTTGATAATAAAGGTATGTATTTCTAGTTAATGTGAATGCATCTGAAAAATGTATACATGTACACACGTACCTTTGAAGAGGTGAGGAAACCTGACTGGCAAAATCACACTTTCTTTCAGTGCTTCCTTCGCTTTATGTAGTCCTGCAATGTCATCCCATTTTACATTGGGCTTCTCTTGGACAATTGCACCTGGAACAAAATTAGAATCCATCTTGCAACTTTATAATGAATATGTTTTTGAGCTTACTGGCCAACTGTGCCTTCAATTTTTTCTTATCAGCACCCTCATCATCTTCATCCTCGTCAGCATCTGCACACAGCTTTTTATGTCTACCCTTGGCAAGGAATGTCTTTAAATGTTCAGCTCTATTCAAATATTGTTCACACTTTTCCTTAATGCTCTGCCTTGCACGTTCATTTGGGGTCTCATCTATATACAGTAAATAGCCATAAAAATTTTGCACTAGTTATAGAGCATGAATACTAACACTTCAGTGCATGTAGGAAGTAGTCAATTGCATGTTGATAGAGGGGTAGTGCTTCCTCATATTTTCCTTCACTATCTGCCGCTGTAGCCTTCTTCACTAGCTCAATGGCTTTCTGTCAAAGCCATCAGAAAACAAGTTACTCTGAACCACCCAATTGTGCAGTATAAATGGTATTTCATGTTTTAGTAAAAGTGTCAAGTTTTTCAATTTATTGCAAGGACTCCACCTCCCATGCTCAATATGCAGCAATTGCTTCAGTATTATAGTGTTCTGCCACTCAATGTTCCATACAGTCAGTTGCATGCTGCTTGCTGCACAAAAGCTCACTATTCCAGTAGCCACATTAAATTGAAAGCAACATATCATTGAAAATTTTATGCTTTTATGCATGGCCACTTGACTCCCATTATGTCATCACTGGCTAAGGGGCATCCTGAATTATCTTAGGAAGTTCAACCTTAAGTAAAAGTAAAATCCTCTGCTGTGTGACTTCGGTTATTACAAGGGTGTGTACTTTCATTTATTATTCTGACCACTTGAGTGCATAACAGCTGTTTGTTAAACATACAGGGCAATTAATTACAGCGACAAATCAATGTTACTCGAATCATTACTACTTCTACACCCATTCTTAATACATTCCCCCCCAATTCTGACCTCTCTTAATTCAAGGGCACTTTCATGGATAAATAATAGCCTTAAATAATTGCATTCATAATAAAATGACACTAGGGTAATATCAACTGATCAGGATAAATTCAACATGAAGTCACCCACTTTTTGGGCTCATGTTTTATGACCATTGATATGTGTATGACATTGGGATACCATTCCACCCTGTGTACTGTTTGGACATAAAGGAGTAGTGTGTTTTTGGAGCAGGAAAGCAAATAGCTTAGTATTCGTATCCTTATTGTACTAACAGGCCAGGGAAGGCCAGGGGGAGTGACATAAGGTAGGCAGTAGCTAATTCAAAACATTCAGCAACGACAATTCAGGCTTTATTTATCTTAGCACTTCATTCTTGGCACAGCTGGGCTCACCCTATAGGCAGTTTGGGGACAAGCCACCCCACAGCACATAGATGTACATGATGGTCTGCTTCATGCACTGGTGATTGCTATCACTCTCCGTTGACGTCGTGACATATCAACATGTAGCCGAACCCAAGAATTCTAGTGTCTAGCCTTGTATTATACAACTGGCGTCACAATTCCGATATATAAAATCTGTAAAGTCATATCATGCCAGATTTGATGCAATTATGAGGGGAAAAAAGCATTAATTCCCTTTAATGATTTAATAAATAATACGTCTATCCAGTACACGAATTGTATATGTCACTCACAATCACATCAATTTGACCGTCATTTCTAGTGTAAACTAATAGACACACAAGTTCCAACGGCATTTTCAACATTTAGTCTATGAATGATTACAACATTGTAAAACCTGACCATTATAAAAGTTCGCACATGCCGCCTTGCGACCAATACTGGATCATTATTAAAGTTGCTGGTATTCCTTTTGTGCATGTATACAATGCTCCATTACACAACAGCTGAGCTAAGCTTGAAAGTTGATGAAAGGACTATGTCAACCAAAAGGAATATGGGCAAAAATGATGTACGCTGTGGACTTAAGTAATGTCATTTGTAGGGTGCACGGAGTAGCGATTTTCTATGCCAGTTTCTGTTCATCTCTTGCATGCACTCTTCAGGGAGTCGACTCGCTTTTTTGACTTTCTATCCTTTCTCCCCGTTGTCAACCTCTAATAATATCACAGTACCGCCAAACACCTATTTCGAGCACCTCTACATGCTTTTAAAAAACTACAGGAATGAACAAAGGCGGTTAAAGGGAGCCACAACCCAACGTCACAAATGAATTCATTGCCTCACTGGCGCATGCTCGGACCAATTATGACGTTATTTTGCGCAAAGAATAGAATGAACCTTGAATCGACAAAGGTTGAAGTTCCATTCGTCTTGCGCTCGTTTTAAGGCTTTCCTCCTCTGTATATCGTGCGTGGCAGTAACAAGATACATCACCCCACGAAGACACTGATAATCCAAATTGCCACAAAGCTATCCAATACTCTGAACCACTACTAGTGACCTGGTATCTCGCTGGCAAGATTTTAGCACTACGCTGGGAGCTAGTATATTTAGTTGACCGCAAAGGAATTGTTACCAACACAACTCAGTGTACACAAACTTCACACGAATGACATTCATCATTCATAGAATGCCGTAAGTGACGCGGTTGTAGTACCATACCTCTCTGCCCTTACCTCCATAGCATTGGTTTTAGCCATTATTTTCCTCAACGCAACGACGAAGAGCGCAAGTTCCCAAAAGAATACAATTAATAATCGCGAGGCAAATTATTACTAAGTAGATAGTTCAATTAATTAATCTTTTTAGCCTTTTTCAGTCCCAGTTCTATAATGCTGTTGAACTTGATCTGATACAACACTCCAATTACACGGCACAATCCGGCACAGAACACCTGCACAGAGAATGGAACAAATATCAAATAGGACACTGGTATTTACCCACTAGTACACTCACTTCAACAACACAATTCCAAATGCTGGTGAATGGACTCATTCCACAACACCCTGTAGCCAGGAGCGCACCATCAAATCCGTGGGAGATGTGAAATTGTTTCCTTTCCACACCATTCCATACTTCTGTTGCAATACGCTCAGGTGGAAACACCGTTCCAAAAGAGGTAAGCTGGTTCACTATATCCGACCGCAACAATCGCTCATCGACAAGCTGAGGTGTTTCAGTGTCTGGTGGAAAGGAAATGCTGATTGATACCTTGTAGGGCATAACCTCCATTTGCAGAGACTCTGCGAGGCCTCTGAGAGCATATTTAGTCGCACAATACACAGTGTACCCATACAGGCCCAGCTGTGTAAGATAAAGAAGGTGCTGCATTTCCAATGGTGACAAAGCTGCAGTACACGTACCTGCCCAGCCTGTGAACTAATGAACACAATTGCTCCTCCATTTCGTTTCTTGAACAATGGCAGCAACGCTTGGGTGACATAGATGCTGCCAAGCAGATTGATGTTAACTAATTCCTGTAAGGATGACAGAATCGTTAAAAGTAGTCATGAAATAGTGTACACTTCTGTGCATAGTTCAAGACCCTCCTTGTCTGCAAAACAAAAAGCTTAGGGAAAATCTGAAGGTGGGAAATACATCTGATGACACTGCATGTTCACGTCATAACAGTGGTACATGTATATATGTGTGTGCTAGTGGAACATTTCACTTTAAATTGCTATGCCATGACATATAGCAATTAATTAAGGAGTGCTGCAATACATTCCATCATACTCTAATGCACAACAATGGTTTATGACCAATTTTATACTGTGCTCAATTATCAAGATTAATTAATCAAGTACTTGGAGGATGGATATCCTGATCTTTCAAGCATGCTACACCAACACACCCGCACACACATACAAACACAACCACACAATGCTACATCTAACAACAGTCCATAGACCACTAACCTCCACTTTGCTGTGTGGTATCTCTTCAAGGAGAGCGGTAGTGGTGACACCAGCACAGTTCACCAGGACATCCACAGGGCAAGAGTTACACTCCTATGAGAGCACCCAGAAAAAAAAAAGGTAACGTCTATTTAACCTGCACTTTGTCCTATTGCATAGACTTGTGCTCGTCTACATATAGGACAGTAGATCTGACATTAGAATGAAATATTAATAATGTTTGAACTGAGATGTGTTACTGATTGTTGAAAAAGTTTGATACTTACTATTGAGATGTGAAGATAGTATCATGGGTTATATTGCAGAATTTGTATCTTTGCAATCCACAAAATGGTTGTATACTTTGATTTTCAGCACAAGCATTTGATTGTATCATTGTCCAATACTGTATGCATCCCACATTGCAAAGCATATCACTAGTGGGGTAGTTAGTTGTTCCCAGTCCCGTACTAAATGTAGACCTAGATGATCCTACAATGGCTACATGTAGACCTAGATGATCCTACAATGGCTATATGTAGACCTAGATGATCCTACAATGGCTACATGTAGACCTAGATGATCCTACAATGGCTACATGTAGACCTAGATGATCCTACAATGGCTACATGTAGACCTAGATGATCCTACAATGGCTACATGTAGACCTAGATGATCCTACAATGGCTACATGTGGTCTTTGAACTTAGATTGAAGTGCACAGTTGCAAATACGTATGAACCTCGGGATGGGTAGATACTACCATATATCAACCCAGATTGTCATACATAACCCTTCCTTTCCTAACTGACCCTGACCAAAAAACACAGTGGTGGGCGTTGTGCTGCTTGTTTTGAAGGCACGAAGGGGAGTGGTTTTCTCCACCTTTTGGGCCAACGGTTGAGCCTTCTGTGCGTACGTGGAAGTGGAGGATTTGTTCCCCCTTCCCCACAACCTTATCGGTAGTGCATCCCACATTGCAAAGCATATCACTAGTGGGGTAGTTAGTTGTTCCCAGTCTTGTACTACATGTAGACCTAGATGATCCTACAATGGCTAGACCTAGATGATCCTACAATGGCTACATGGCTACATGTAGACCTAGATGATCCTACAATGGCTACATGTAGACCTAGATGATCCTACAATGGCTACATGTGGTCTTTGAACTTAGATTGAAGTGCACAGTTGCAAATACGTATGAACCTCGGGATGGGTAGATACTACCATATATCAACCCAGATTGTCATACATAACCCTTCCTTTCCTAACTGACCCTGACCAAAAAACACAGTGGTGGGCGTTGTGCTGCTTGTTTTGAAGGCACGAAGGGGAGTGGTTTTCTCCACCTTTTGGGCCAACGGTTGAGCCTTCTGTGCGTACGTGGAAGTGGAGGATTTGTTCCCCCTTCCCCACAACCTTATCGGTAGTGCATCCCACATTGCAAAGCATATCACTAGTGGGGTAGTTAGTTGTTCCCAGTCTTGTACTACATGTAGACCTAGATGATCCTACAATGGCTAGACCTAGATGATCCTACAATGGCTACATGGCTACATGTAGACCTAGATGATCCTACAATGGCTACATGTAGACCTAGATGATCCTACAATGGCTACATGGCTACATGTAGACCTAGATGATCCTACAATGGCTACATGGCTATATGTAGACCTAGATGATCCTACAATGGCTACATGTAGACCTAGATGATCCTACAATGGCTACATGTAGACCTAGATGATCCTACAATGGCTACATGTAGACCTAGATGATCCTACAATGGCTACATGTAGACCTAGATGATCCTACAATGGCTACATGTAGACCTAGATGATCCTACAATGGCTACATGTAGACCTAGATGATCCTACAATGGCTACATGGCTACATGTAGACCTAGATGATCCTACAATGGCTACATGGCTATATGTAGACCTAGATGATCCTACAATGGCTACATGTAGACCTAGATGATCCTACAATGGCTATATGTGGTCTTTGAACTTAGACTGAAGTGCACAGTTGCAAATACGTATGACCCAAAAATAACAATGGAAGCATTACAGCAAACAAAGATAACATGTCTGACTCATCAAAAGTTGTAACAGCATTTGTTCCAAGAAAAGCTTTAATTATTGTTCACTTTGCAGTGATATAGCTTCACACAGAATTGTAGCTTTCTGTAATCCAGGAAACAAACATGCTTTGAAGTTGTATTGCAATGACCCCAATGGACTCCTGGGACTGTGGTAATGAACATTTATGTACAGCTCGCATGAAGAAATAAGAGGATAAAGGAAATAAACATGTGCTACTACTCATGTTTACATTATCTATCCTGGCTCCCATTGTGTTCTTCAACATCCAGATTGATAAGCAAGCTGTCCAATTAATGTGGTGAAGTCTACTTCATCTACTCCCATGTGGAGCTCGCTCTGCTCTAACTTGTAAGCAAGATATGCATCTGTAACAATCCTTCCGAGAATTGTGCCAAACAGCCTGTGCCACCAGGTTTTTGTGCACCCCAAGCGTTCCACTTCCATTGACCCCTCCCGCAAATGGTCATATCGATCTCCAAAATGTGGACAATACATTTGCTTAACAGTGAGGTGGAGAATCTGATCACATTGATACTTCGTGTCGTGCATTGTTGTACGGTGCAGCTGGTTCCATTAATGATGTTTCCTTTGCGCCTGTTGCTTGCCTTCAGGCAACTTTCAACTTACACTGCCTGTTGTACGGGTAACGATACAATGAATGGAATGTGGAAATTAACATGCACAACAGTGTACAGGATTATGTGCACCCCACAGTTTCAAGATGTTGAGAGCGTTAGGTTGTTTAGACAGAAGAACTTTAGGAATAATTTTTTAAAAGTTGTGGCCAACCTGGTGGAATTCTTGGGTCATCATATAGAAGCAGAAGGCTTGCATCCATAAGAGAGCAAGTTGCTATGTGAAAGTTCTGAAACCTAAGAACGTAGCAGAATTAAAGTCGTTTTTAGGAATGGTGAACTAATCATCAACCATGGAGGCTGCAACACCAACACCAATGGATATAGAGGCCCAAACTAAGATCATGCACACCCACTCCGCAACCAAAAAACGCAAGCCCCACCCTCCCAGAATCTGAGTCGACTATGAGGGTGTGGCTACTCCAGGATCAGCAGAGAGGAGGAAGGAGGGGCCACTACCAGAACAGGAGCAGCCAACTCCTGGCCTGGCGAGATTGGAGAGAACCTAGTACAAACCCTATCCCCCCCCCCCCCCCCCCCCCCCCCCCAAAAAGGGGGCAGGGCCAGAGAAGGACGAACGAAGAGACTCTCCAAGAAAAAGAGGTTGCGGGAGAGAATTAAGAACACATCCTCAAAGGATTGCTAAAAAAATGTGTGCTGATGTTATTTCAACACAGAGGCATGGTACTACTCATTACATCTAGTAAGACAGACCAGTACAGTAAAGTACATTTTTCCAGCATGACAAAGAGCTGTCTCCTGTACATGCCACCAGATCAACAGTGAAAAGGGCACGTCTTTACAGAAGGACTTGTGGGCCCGCGGCTCGTGGCCCGCCAAAGTCATTCCACATGCACTACTGCTACTGTCTCAATGAGATGCACAGCCGTCGGCCTGTCCCTCAAATCGATACACCCTTGTGACATGCCTGCTTGAAGGCTGTCAAGCCCAATCACATCAGTGAAGAGCGTTTGGCACAACAACCATAGCGATGAGAAATGTAATGCAAGTGCCAACACGTCTGCTGTGAGTGTACCCATGGTCCTAGAGCCCCAAGAATACCCATGATGAACTAAATTGTTATAATGCACATCTACATATATCTTGCGTATATCGTGCTTACCCTTGCTCCATGTACATGCACTGCTTGGTGTGAATAACAGCCATGCAATAGCTAACTCATATGGTTGTTGCCTCTGCCCGATTGAGTGTGAACGCCAAGCTTGCATCACTGAGAAACTCCGTAATTACTAATATACCCAAATGTCAAAGTGCCACCCCTACACGTCCAAGCTCATAACGTTTTGAATTGAGTGTTTTGAAAGTGGTCACACACACCCCACAGAATTACACTGTGTGGAAGGTGGCCATAGTACAGCCACTCTGATCACCCATCAGTAGGTTGCATGGACACCATCACACACTGGGCATCACAGGATTGTGCATTAAAAGGATTCAACTCCTTTTGTGTTGTACAAATGTGTTGTACCTTCCAAAACTGCTCTGGTATTTTTCAACTAAACTGGCCAATGATGGGCTTACCTCTCAGACAATTAAGGTATAACCTCTCCAGCATCCGAAGAATGCCGCTGTCCGCATGGCTTCCACCCCTCCACCCCTGAGAAGAATGTACACTACAAGTGTGCTAGACTAATTACAAAGATGCAAGACTGTACACCTCACATTTATCTGCTCATGACAGCCACACTGCTTGAAGCAGATTTAGACAGCAATTGAGACATCACAGGAGCCCATAGAATCGCATTCTGGGCAAGATACAGGTGGCAATCTTCAGTTTCGTCCGCCTTGGTGAGCTACTAATAGGGACCGAGGCAAAATCCTTCAACACCAGCTCAGCTGCTTCCTTGGTCAAAATCCACCTAACAAGTCAAAATGCAGCCAGTTCGGCTGACATTCTACTGGGCCACACAAGGTGTGAGCCATGTCAGTCCTCACATGTGTGAACAATAATACTTCTTCATTGACAGCAAGGAGAAACCTGTCATGAAGCTGCAGTTAGTCAGCAGCTGAGAGGCTGCTGGAGTCAGAGAATATAAGAGGAGAAATTTCACATTGTTCATGTACTTTCACATGCAAAGATCCAACTGACCGATCAATATATTTCATGTCGGTTGAAAGAATTGAATTAGACGGAAATAAGCTCCCTGTCCTTAAATGGTGATTGGTTGGATTGTGTTGCCACATGGTGGCAGAATTCCCTACACCAAATACAGTACCTAAACCTTACAATGAGGCTATCTACCAATACAACAGAACGATACGACTGGATTATCTGTTCCAAAATACAAAAGTCAGCAGACACCAATTTAAATTGCACTCCGAAAAGGAATGGAGTGTTGCATCAAGTCAGTCTATCCATTTCAGACGTGCACACTGTATCCATCATATCTTCAATGGAGGGCTTCGGTAACAGCGGGAGTTGGACGAGAGCTCAAACCTGTTGCGGCTATTCTCACTATATCTCAGCAGGAGGTCCGGGAGCTGCGGGACGAGATGAAGGCTGCTCAAGAGGATGCAGAGGAAAAGGTTGTAGAGAGAAGGAAGGACAGGCCTTAACCAAATTCGGAAGAAGGCACATGAACAGCAGGCATGTTTTGATGAATGGCTCAGTTGTCGCAGGCTGCCAGACTGCTTATGGAGGGTCCTGCAGAAGTCACTGTGGAAAGGCAAAAAGGAGGTAGGGAATCTTTGGCCCAGTTGATTACGATGGTGGATCACTCGGAACTGGGCTGGGCAGTAGTGGCGGAATACGAGGCTGTTGGCCGCAAATTCAGATGACGAAAAGTGGTTGGAGAGGGCAGAGAGGCTAACTGAACGAAAAAATTTGGCTAAAGGACACAAGTTTGAAACTGTGGATAAGCTGTACAAATCGGGATGTGAGAGGAGAGGGGTAAGGTATCTACGTATTTGGATCCAGTACCAGTACCAGTGAAGCCTCTGCAGCCCAGACCAGGAAACTCACTAGTATGTTTTGGTACTGGTAAAGCGGGCCATTCTAGACAGGATCTAGGCAGGATCTGCCCTAAGCTGCCAGTGGTGGTGTATCCTTTCACATTCGCTGATGATGTTGGGAGTATTGCACATTGAGCAGGCTTAATGAGTTGTCACTGGATGTGATGAGTTGTCACTGGATGTGATGATTTGTCACTGGATGTGATGATTTGTCACTGGATGTGTTGCCATGTGATGAGTTGGCACCTGATGTGTCACCTTGTTGACAGAAGTAGATAATGTTATGAATTTGACGCCTGTGCTAGATGATGGCTGTAAGAGGTAGGCTGAAGCAGCTTTATGTAAATGAGCTTCATGCTACACTGACTAGATATGATTGCCATTCTTTGTACAACCACCACCTCATAGAAGGGGTAATGTAGGTAGTCAGCATATGGATAATAGGACACATTAGCTGATGTTAAGTTCCCCCCTCCCCTTCCCCCCCCCCCCCCCCCTTTCCACCCAAATGTATCCAGTCCCTTGGCAGTTGTGGAACATAATGCTGGCAAGAAGCAGCTAGTGATAAATGTGAGGCACATACTTCAATGGCTGTTGGGTCCCCATCCCATTGATAGGTTCGCCAATAACTACAATTCACACCTACAGTGTACCAAGATGTAATTCCCATTTGCTTGCACCTGGGACAGAGGCTCCAGATGCTTTTACTGTGGATTGGGATGGTGGGGAGAACAATTGGTGGTGGCCTCCTCCTGGTCTAGTGGTGAGGGTGTTGCCTCCTGGTCTAGTGGTGAGGGTGTTGTCTCCTGGTCTAGTGGTGAGAGTGTTGCCTCCTGGTCTAGTGGTGAGGGTGTTGCCTCCTGGTCTAGTGGTGAGGGTGTTGTCTCCTGGTCTAGTGGTGAGGGTGTTGCCTCCTGGTCTAGTGGTGAGGGTGTTGCCTCCTGGTCTAGTGGTGAGGGTGTTGCCTCCTGGTCTAGTGGTGAGGGTGTTGCCTCCTGGTCTAGTGGTGAGGGTGTTGCGATATGTCATGCTAGTGGAACACCTGTGGTGCCTTGCTGGGAAGCAGCCCCCTTTTGGCCATTATTGTGCCCGGACAGTACCGATTTTTGGATCAAGATTGCCTGTGATGACCCTTCAGGGAAGGTTGAGGGGGATGCTGTTTAAAGGTGATGATCCTAACCATTACATGCTTGCCATAAGAATATGTTTTTAGGATTGCCTTCAACTATCTCTATTTGGGATAGAAAGGTCATGTGTGACATGCATATTCGCTATGTATGCCTGGGGCACATGGCTGTTGAGTACGTTGTCCAGTGTGGGCCATCGTGTATGCCATGTGGCAGGTTGGCTTGTGGAGACCATGTTTGACTGGAAAGTCAAAGAACCCACGGGGGCCTTGTCACCGACAGTTGGAATGGATTCGGGGGAGTGGGGGCATCTTCGAGGTCTAAATACTCTCTCTTGGACCCAAGTAATGAATAACTTGCAATTATGTAACACGCATGCATGCAGTTAATTATCAGAAATAAAGCAATCAAACGGACTAGTACAGGTAGGATTCAAAGACCTCAGATCCTATTCTCTGATAACAGGGTAGATCCAGGTGCTAAAGCACCCCCATTGTCCAAGTATTGTATGTTGTGAAGCCCATGTTGAGTCTTCAGTTAACACAATGGCTCTGTGGTACCCAAGTAACATCACAAATTAAATTGCTAAGCAGCAGGAATCACAGCAGCGTGAAGAGCAAGGTGCGGTTTGTTAAAAAAAAAGTGGCTGGGGCGACCCCTCTGATGTAATGTGAGTAGCACGCCTTGCACTTATGAATATAGTTATTAGACCCAAAATCCTGGATCCGCCCCTGAGAGTGGCCCAGGAGGTTGTGGAGGAGTCCAGCCACTTTTGGCTAGGCTGATTGACCTGTGAAGTCTAATTCTCATGTTTACCCATATGTACAGATATGGAGGGAGCAGGGGTGTGGCCGCTGCTGAGCAACTTGAAGGACCCTAAGTTGCAGCGGTCAGCAGAGGCAGTTCCAGACACTCTTCTGAGGCAGATTGTACTACCAGGAAGTTCATTGGTGCCTTCAGGTGATGGAAGTTATGGGTAGAGGCCTTACGTTATACTCTACCCACGAGACATGTGAGTGAAGCAGTGCAGTCATAACTGGCAATTGAGGATGTGGTGAATGCGCTGACATGGCTACATCAGGCTGCAGGGCTTCCACCAGAGAGCAGTGCACCATTAGTGCAGGCTGGCACTGGCAAAAGTTGTGTAAGGAGTCTGTGAAAGCAAAGATGCTGAAGGTAGGCTGAAGAACCTGAGCCATCCCTGTCGGAGGTCAGGTTGCTGCCCTGCGTGTGTTTGTTGGCGTTCGCAGGTTTTGTGAGGTGTGAGGAGTTGATGGAGTTAGAATGTGCAGATGTGGAGTTGAACACAGATGGGTTAGTACTGAGCATACAATCCAGTAGACCAGACCAGTTCAGGGAGGGTGCATCCCTGGTAGTTGGGAGGACTGGTGTAAGCACATGTCCTGCTGTGATGATGGAGCGTTACTTTCGTATGGGTGGCCTAAGTGTGGGGTCACATGATAGGGTGTTTAGGATAGTTGTTCGAACTAAGGAAGGGGAATAGCTTGGTAAGACAGAGGCACTTAGTTACACTAGGTTGAGTGAGCTTCTGTCGGGGCCACAGCAGCAGCTAACGCAGGTGTGCCTGGTCTTACGAGACATGGTCGTTGGCGATCCGAGTCAGCCTAAGATGGCTATGTGAAGGACTCTGTAGAGAAACGATTGTCCGTCTCTAAGAGTTTGGGAATTTGACACACAAATGCCCTGTCTTCAGTGTCTAATTGCATATGTACGTGCATGTGTTAACATGGCGTGCAATTGATGATGGCACCAAAGTGATGGCCATTATGGAGGGGCGGGGTTCCAATAGCCATGTACGGCATGTATGCATTACCTAAAGAAGTGCTGTGTGTCCTGTAACACATAATTGCATCCTTCAACTGGCTTCTCCCCATTCTACCCAATGTATGGATAACACACAGAAGACTGACTGGAAATTATGGTTCACGACCCAACTTTTAGAGATATTATGATTACAACAGAGCAGAAGGTAGGCATCTAGATCCATGGGTTAGCATGCTGTGCATGGACTGCACCCTTCCAGATCATTTAAGAATCTATCATCAGTATACTAGCATATTCAGCCAACATTTCATAAATGGCACATTATTGCACACTTCAATGGATTGAAACCTTGTTTTTGTGCTACACTCGAGTTATTTTATACAGAGTCGCTCCAAGTAGTGTCATAGGACATCAGCCCTGTAAACTGAACTGTAACACTTCTGAGATGAGCAGAGTCAATTGCACCTTCACCATCAATGGCTATCCCAATTGGGCATAACCAGTAGGGAAGAAAATGACTTCAATACTGTGCAAGCAGAAGTAGGGAAGAAAATGACCTCACTACTGTGCAAACGGCAGTACAGAAAAAAAAGACCTCAATACTGTGCAAACAGCAGTATGGAAGAAAAGACCACACTACTGTGAAGCAGCAGTATGGAAGAAAAGACCTCAATACTGTGCAAACAGCAGACTAGGCTGAAAGAGGAGCCTGGATTAGCCCCTCATCCAGTGCTAGAAAGTGCAAATGATATGAACTTGAGAAGAAGTGGACGATGGCTTTTTTTGTCTGTGACAAGTATCCCATAATTCATCAAGTGTACATCCTTGGTGAGCAAAGAGGAACTGACACATGAAGCAACATTACTCTAGAGATCACATCCCTACACTCCGTTCAAATTGGCTTCACATAGGTTTTTATTCAACAGTGCTATGTTACATACACTGTATATCTGTGCCACAAGACTTGACCTGCCCACACAGCAGTCATACCTTTCCTGAATTAGATCTCCCACCTGAATTTTGTCATTTGCATAGGGATTAGTTAAATGGAGGTCATGTGGTAGTGACATTTCTAGGCGTCTTTATGTGTGCATCCATTAGTCTTTCTTGTGAGATTGAAGATTGATCCCTTCACTGGAATTCAGCTGACTGTCTGGTGGTGTTTTGAGAGGGTGTGGGCTCACTCACTCTCTCTAAACCTAGCTAGAACGCCACATGCTCCTATCTAGTCAGCGTTGTCAGACATTGGATGGTTATTGGGCTCCTGAAGTGACAGTCTTGTGTTGTGTTGTCGTCATGGCAAGCATCAAGTGAGACTGGGCATCAATGGATATGTGGGTGGGTGGCTAACCATGTATGAAAACCTGTTGTTAACTAATAACAACCTATATTATCACCTTGTTATGTTTCAACACATGATACATTTATCAGAGAAAACACTGAAATCATCTGATTACTTAAGTACTAAGTGCTATTTAGACACCAAATCAGCCTTTCTTTTCTGTCTCTTTCACTATTTCATCTACTTCACTCCCTCCCAATTGCTTTCTCCAGCTCTCTCTCTCCCTCCCTCTCTCTCCCTCTCCCTCCCCCCCCCTCTCTCTCTCTCTCCCTCCCTCCTCGTTCCCTCACCATTACTTACCTCTTCAAGAACAGTCTTCACACTGGACTTGCTGATATCTGCAGAAATACTCTTAACCTTTCGGTCGGGAAACTCTCCTTCCAGTTCAGAAACAGCAACTCGTAATTTCTCCTGCTCGGATCAGTTAGTACCACAGGCTGATTACAATAGAATCCGAAGCTGATGTGCTAACCTTATCGCGGGCCAGTAGCGTAACAATGCTAGCTCCTCTCTTCAATACTTCTCTAGCCAATGCCTTGCCTATGCCGCTGCTGCCCCCCGTGATCTACTGACATTGCCGATACTCCCATCATTCAAAAGTTTGATATATGCAACTCACGAGAACATGTTTGCCCGCAACAGTGTAAGCCCTTCGTCTCGCCAATGCGAGCAATAGCATGAGAAAGGGAAAGAGTAGGGCACAAAGCAGCAGTAAGCTTACGCACAAGCACATTTTTAGCGCCCTGTCGTACAAATATAGATTGCGGCATATACGGTAAGGTAGACCATACAGTGTACTACGATTGTCTTATATGTTCTGAAGCACCAATCAAAATGCTGCTTCATTGGTCCTATCACTGCTTCACCTTTCAATCCTTTTTTCACCATGGAGGTAAACCTTTGTGATAAAAGCAAGCAGAAATTGGGGAACTGCCATTGCAAATACCAGAGATAATATATATATTATCTCTGCAAATACCCAGAGCTCTGTCTCCACCAGAGATGTTATCTTTGGTTGTTATCAGAGTATCTCTGGAACATCTTAGTGTGACTGTTTTCAGTACATGTAGATATGACGGTACACGCTAACTGCTAACTGCCAGGGAGGCAGAGGCTTATCCGTTTAAGCGACAGTATTTAAACTGCGAATTACAACTTCAACTTTTTTTTTGTTCGGAATACAATGGGCTATTCCATTATTTAACCGTACACCCCTACAGATGACAATAATTGCAAGCGTATACCCCCGGGACAATTTATAAAAACACCCCTGGACAAGCTTGTATTATACCTCTACCCCCCCAGGGACAGACTTGTAAATGCCCCCTGGACGAGTTTCTGTTTTGCCCCACCCCCCTGGACAATCTTCTATGTTGTTCCACTCCCCCTGGACAAGCTTCTATTATGCCTTCTAAACCCCCGGGACAAGGATTTAAATGACCACCCCCCGTGACATATTCCCTATACCCCCCCTGGACACCATTTATTGTCATCTGTAGGGGTGTATAATTAAATAATGGAATAGCCCAATTTTGCTATCATGCAGAAATCATTGGTACCGTATTATCCTTTTACACGATATGGTTATTGATTGATAAGACGTGCCAAAGTTGCATAATAAGTATACATAACTGTAGATTAAGCGATGGACCGTTTAGGTGAGAGTGCAGCTACGTCCGAAGGGAAGGTGAGTATGCCATTTGCTGCGCTGCACAGTTGCGCAACTATGTGCAATTCCGCTTCGTTACCCATCGCGCGGTGACGCGGTGACACATACGTACCGATACTGAAGGAAGTACACAAGTGAACTTCAGGTGGCGAAACTAGTACACTTTTCATTGGTCAGCAAAAAAGAATCCCATTTATTACAAGTATATATAAATCGATGTTAAAGAGTTCTGTACAAAAATTATGTGTGATGTGTACGCGCGTTTGCATAGCCTATGTGTTTGTGCCTTATCGGTGGGTGCATATACTTAAAAAAAAATCTGTGATAAACATGTGACAGCAGAGAGTTTGGGAGTGCGTTATCACGAGCATTAATGAGGTTGCTTCTGGACTGTAGACCCTTCTGACGTCATTGGCAAGGTTTTGCAAGCTTTGAAATACGAGTTTTTGGATTTGTTGGCACGGACGCCAAGGTCTGTAGTCTTCTGACACCAAGTAATTTAGCCTCTCCAATGGTCTATGGTCTCTCTAATACCAAGGGGAACTGCAGTCTATCTAATGCAAAGGCCGTTTCAAAGGATCATTGGCTGTAGTGCTGGGCACTGGGGTCTTTGTAATGCCAAGGAGTCTCATCTAGACCAACTGATTCCTGGGACTGAAGACTACTCAAAGCCAGGAATTGCAGCCTCTTCTTAATACCATAGCCTCAGGAGACTCTGTGATCTCACTAATGCTGATGACTGTAGTATATTCATTCCCAATGACTCTTCTTATATGATTTCAAGAGCCACCACACCTCTAGCAGCCAGAGATATAGTTTTGTTGTGCAGCATGCAAATGTGTGTAGTGCATTTATACAGTTTTAGTGCCACACCAGTTGGATAACTGTTGTCATGTGTTGTCTTTTTCTGTAAGACACACTTTGTGAATATGTTTGCACTGAGTGTCATTTTTAAAGAGAGCACTTCATGCAAAGCTTACTTAAAGTTCCTCGTTCTTTCAGTGCTTCCATGTTATGGTTGTATATCCTGTACAAATTGCAGCTGTACTGTAACCCTCTTAATGAGCTACCTCATCAAAAATGTTTACACATTGAACCGTGTAACGAATGATGGCTCCCCATGCTTTATTGCTTGATGTCTCAGCCTATGGATGATGCCCGCCATCTGGTGTCATGTAGGTGGGGTTTGAAGGCAGCTAAATAGTTCATGCATGTATAGAACTTGCAAGGTCATCATATAAGAGCTGTTAAGTGATTGCTATAATTACACAATATTGGGTCATTTCTTCATTTATGATCGCCATGTTGTTTTCAATGACATCATACATGACCTAGTATTTGTATGTTTGCTTGTACACATAGAAGTACAAAGGTAACCATTGGTTTATATATTCCTTGGGTTCCTAACCTGCAAAAAGTATTCAAATTGCCTGTGAGCTTCCAACAAGTCGGGTAGCCGTTGTAAGTGTAAGAATACACTGATTGTGATGCACTTCCTGTCTACACGTTTCATTGTGTGTATAAAACCTTAGACTATAAACATGCACTGTGGTTTCTGGGCCTACATGTAGTTTAAAATAAAAGAAGTAAGATAGCAGCATGTCACATGTGTGAAGTGTATTATTGTCATGTATTTGTTGGTGTACATGTCTTGAATATGTTATGCAGTATTGAGTGATGTTTCGTTGTACAACTTCTGTAGGAGAGGGAGGATGAGGAGGACGAAATATGGAAAGGGTTTGATCCAGCTGTAAGCACAATTGCATTCCACAACTGCTGCATTATTCTGTTTGCCCCTTTTCAAGAACTACTGAGCGGGGTCTAGACAGTGAGGAACCATGTGCAGCCACTCCATGGCAGCCACACCATGTGCAGCCACTCCATGTGCAGCCACTCCATGTGCAGCCACTCCATGTGCAGCCACTCCATGTGCAGCCACTCCATGTGCAGCCACTCCACGTGCAGCCACTCCATGTGCAGCCACTCCATGTGCAGCCACTCCATGTGCAGCCACTCCATGTGCAGCCACTCCATGTGCAGCCACTCCATGTGCAACTACACCAGAGGTTTGGATGGTTATGGTGGTGTGTTTGTTTAAGTGTCTACGTTTCTTTCTTTCATTGTGTGTCTATGTCTGTAAATATTTACGTCTTCGATATATACATGTTTGAAAGAGCAGCCGTTAGAAGAAGTGAAAGAGAAACGAACAGTTAGTTGCCTATAGAAGTGTGCAACTGACATCTCCATTTTTGTTTAGCGGCCTCAAAATGTCATAGCAACTCTTCAAGCAGTATTTAGATCATTCTCTGATCCTCCCAAGATTGCTAAAGTGAGAACCACTCTCTAGTTTTGAAGAGAGCTGCTTGCAAAATATAAATGAAGATGTGCATATGCCAATTTATATCTCACTCAATCTTTGGTCAGTTGGTTGCTGTCATAACATTGCAACTCACTATGAAGACTAGTAATCATAGTGCATGTTACTGTGATGGGACTTGTTATGTTTGTATGTGCATTGATCAGAATATTTGTATCTTCCTATTTTTTTCTTTTTTCGGCCTTGATCTGCAGTTGTCAGGAATTGCACTGGAGGAATTGAATGGAACTGTAAGTGTGAAACAAATGCTATGAAAGTCTCAACCACATGTTTGTATGTCCTGTAACGTAGAGCTTGACCCCCCCCCCCCCCCCCCTCCCCCTCCTCCTCCTTTGGTAAACCAATGCACACACTGCATTCCATTTTTCAACTGGATCAAGGGTTTTTCTAGACACAGCACCAATGGCTTGAGCTGCCCAGTGGTGGGACAATATTGCATATCCAATAATTCAACCATGCAAAAGCACAATGTAGACCTGTGTGATTATTCAAGATGGCTGAGCTGCCCAGTGGTGGGACAATATTGGCATATCCAATAATTCAACCATGCAAAAAGCACAATGTAGACCTGTGTGATCGTTCAAGGGATATTCCTGCTATTAGCAACATAGGTGGGAAAGATTTGGCTGGTTGTAAAAGTGCAGGTAAATTGATAAGAAGCACACACAAACTTTCTCAAACAAGTTTACAAATTACACAGCACAAATATAAATCAAGTCCAGGATAAACACTTCCATTGAACCTTCGTATTGTTGATAAACTTGTTTGGGCACAGCTGCACAAGAGTCATGGAACTGTCATCAAACAACTGGCATGTACAGGCACACTGGTACAAGCTCCTGAGCACTCTTCGTAGTGCTTCAGATACCATAGAGTGGGATAGGAGACCAAATAGCCAGATATTGATCAATGGAGAGAATAGTTGCAACACTATCGCCCAGTCGTTGCAATCATTTTCTATTTCTCTGTGTTGGTACATCCATGTACAGGACCTGGTATTCTGTTGTAACTATGTAATATCAGCTAGACGCTACTGAGGATGTGACATTTGTGGAGGCTATCAAGCACCTTAAAGGTAGGTTGGTTTACAGATGCAGTAATCCATTGCACAGTATAAACTGAGCAAAGCTGTTCTCTGAGGTCTTGTTTAATGGTTCTCAGCAAGGATTGCTGATTAGAACCACCAATTGCAGGTCTTTTGATGTTTCATAAAGAATATTTTGCATCTATTATGTCATCCCCACCAGCTCATGTGCTAGCAGCCATTGGTGCAGTATGATCCCATACACCTTTGCCCAGTTTGGTCCTCGCAAGTGCTTTGATGTGCTGTTGGCTACACATAATCGTTTGCAATGCGAAGAATTTTGGGCAGGAAGATAAGTTGTGTGCGACATGCAGCTTTTGTGTGGGCACAATCTCTCCAGGTGCAACCTAAAATCAGAGTCATATGGAAATAACTGCCGTCCACCTATTGTCCATTATCATCTTGATTCAGCGTACATCCTTTATGTCTGATCTTGCAGTACCCCACCCCATATGGCACCCATTGTGTTTACAGTTGCAGCTTTTGTCAATGAACGTCATCTTCACAGCGACTCCTATATCTTATGGGTTACAATTCCATCTGTTGTCAATACCATGAGTATATATGTAGTTGGTTCTTTGCAGTTTTTTGAGAGTGGCCACCTCTGTCTGCTGGTATGCACTGATCACCTACAAATGGCACTAATTCTCTAGTGTGGAAACACCTACTGCTGCTATTGATGAAGAAAGCATAAACGTTTATCTTCCCCAACTGCTTCAAAATATACTTCTTAATGCCAGGTTTGGGGCTATTTTCTTTTCAGTGTCATGGTTCAGAATGGTATATAGAAATTTTTCCGGGTCCTTGCTTTTCAGAGATCTCCTTTCTTACCCCATGATAGACTCGAAAGGATGCTGCATTTGTAACATCCTTTTGACCAGTGTTCAAAATATGTAGTTCTTCTTGAACCCATCATTGGGTAAAAGCGCCCTGTCTCTGTGAGATCAGTGGACATGCATATCAATGAGATGACCAGTTGAGTGTGACTTATTGATGTCTTTCATTGTTGTCTCTAACCTCGTTTCTGCACTTGATATCATAGCAAGAGCCAGTCTTGTGTACAATATGAGGGTTAGTAATAATGGTGTTACCATATCATATCATGCTACTTCGTCATATCATGCCACCTCATCAGTCATGACCACTCGTATGTCATGCCACCTCATTATGTCATGCCACCTTATCACGTCATGCCCCATCATGTCATGCCACCTCATCACGTCATGCCACCTCATCACGTCATGCCATTCACTCATCATATCATGCCACCTCATTATGTCATGCCACCTTATCACGTCATGCCACTTCATCATATCATGCCACCTCATCACGTCAGCCACCTCATCACGTCATGCCACTTCATCATGTCATGCCACCTCATCACGTCATGCCACTTCATCATGTCATGCCACTTCATCATGTCATGCCACCTCATCATGTCATGCCATCATCACGTCATGCCACCTCATCACGTCATGCCACCTCATCACGTCATGCCACTTCATCATGTCATGCCACCTCATCATGTCATGCCACCTCATTATGTCATGCCACCTTATCACGTCATGCCACCTCATCACGTCATGCCACCTCATCATGTCGTGCCACTTCATCACGTCATGCCACCTCATCATGTCATGCCACCTCATCACGTCATGCCACTTCATCATGTCATGCCACTCATCATGTCATGCCACCTCATTATGTCATGCCACCTTATCACGTCATGCCACCTCATCACGTCATGCCACCTCATCATGTCGTGCCACTTCATCATATCATGCCACTTCATCATGTCATGCCACTTCATCATGTCATGCCACCTCATCATGTCATGCCACTTCATCATATCATGCCACCTCATCACGTCCATCACGTCATGCCACCTCATCACGTCCATCACGTCATGCCACCTCATCACGTCGTGCCACCTCATCACGTCATGCCACTTCATCATATCATGCCACCTCATCACGTCATGCCACCTTATCACGTCATGCCACCTTATCATGTCATGCCACCTTATCACGTCATGCCACTTCATCATATCATGCCACCTCATCACGTCATGCCACCTCATCACGTCATGCCACTTCATCATATCATGCCACCTCATTATGTCATGCCACCTTATCACGTCATGCCACTTCATCATATCATGCCACCTCATCACGTCATGCCACCTCATCACGTCATGCCACCTCATCACGTCATGCCACTCATAAGTCATGCCACCTCATCAGTCATGCCACTTCATCATGTCATGCCACCTCATCATGTCATGCCACCTCATTATGTCATGCCACCTTATCACGTCATCACCTCATCACGTCATGCCACCTCATCATGTCGTGCCACTTCATCACGTCATGCCACCTCATCATGTCATGCCACCTCATCACGTCATGCCACTTCATCATGTCATGCCACCTCATCATGTCATGCCACCTCATTATGTCATGCCACCTTATCACGTCATGCCACCTCATCACGTCATGCCACCTCATCATGTCGTGCCACTTCATCATATCATGCCACTTCATCATGTCATGCCACTTCATCATGTCATGCCACCTCATCATGTCATGCCACTTCATCATATCATGCCACCTCATCACGTCCATCACGTCATGCCACCTCATCACGTCCATCACGTCATGCCACCTCATCACGTCGTGCCACCTCATCACGTCATGCCACTCATCACGTCATGCCATTCAATCACGTCATGCCACTTCATCAACTTCATTGCAACCTCACACGTCATGCCCACTTCATCACGTCATGCCACTTCATCCGTATGCCACCTCATCATATCATGCCACCTCATCAGTCATGCCAATCATATGTCGTTGCCACTTCATCACGGTCATCACGTCATGCCACCTCATCATGTCATGCCACCTCATCACGTCCTGCACCATTCATCACGTCATGCCACCTCATCACGTCATGCCGGCAGAATCTGCGTAATTTATTTTAACACCAATTGGCGTGATTCGGCACGAAATGGTTATTAGAAACTTCATTTATGAGTGATCAGTAGCAGCCAATGTGTACATTGAGGCAAGTAAAAGTGCATGATTCATAAAAAGGGCCCCATAGGAAGATCGGCACCCCTATATGCACTTGTAAACGTTTATGAACTGCAAGCGTTTCACATAAATGTCAGAGTGCATGGCTTGCTTTTTATGCCAACTCCCAAATTTGCTAATAGAATTAAATAAATATTGATACCATCTAAAAGGGACTCAATGACCGGGCAGTGAAGGACTTGGTGTGCTATTTCGTGATTGCAGCCTTACTATTTTTTACTCAAAGATTACGTATGGTTAGCAGCAATTTAAAATGTGATCTGAAGCACAAATTTAATGTTCAAGCTTAAACGCACAACATAAAATAGCATAGAAAACTAATACTGTCAGATCGTAACTCTGATAATGATAACTCTCCACCTGGAGACATAAGATAGCCAACTGCCTTCTTTTTTCCTGTATCAGCTGCTCGATATGGATGCACTGTTTCCTCATAACACAGCACTAGAGACTCGTGGCGCTCAATGCATCTATCATCATGGTGCTCAATGCATATATCATCATGGTGCTTAACTAATAAGCAAGTTCATGGTGCAAAATACATATAACTACTAAACTAGGATGCCTTAGGCTAGAAGGATGTACTTATTCCTCATTGTGTGCTGTGGAGAAGTAGGAGGAGGAGGAGATAGGTGAGAGAGATTCAAATGTGATTGGTTGATAAGTTCTGTACATGAAATTGAAATTGTATATCCAGATGTGTGTGTGTGTGTTTAAGTACTGTTTCAAGACCAGTTTCCAGGTAAAGACAGTAAGAATCCATAGTTTAAAGAATAGAGCTTAAAAAAAAAAAAAGAGTAAAGTAGTAAAACAAATGAACTAGAAAATTAGTGGAGGCAGATATACAGGAAAGTAGTCAAAACAATAAAAAGTTAGCAATCTGGGTGGTCTTCAGGTAGGAGGTGTCTTCTCCAGCACCTTCATGACCTCCAAAATCCATTGCCTTCAGTTAGGAGGGGCTCTTCTGGTAGGGGGGGGGGGGGGGGGGGGGGGGGGGGCTTAGTGTTACGGTATCTCCGAATTCATCTCTTCTTCTGGTGGGGGGGGGCAGTAGGAGGGGCTTAGCATCTTCGTGCAGTATCTCCAAATCCATCTCTTCTTCTGGTGATGGGGGGGGGTGGGGGCAGTGGGAGGGGCTTAGCATCTTCGTGCAGTATCTCCAGGTAGGAGGGGCTGGTGGTAGGAGGTGCTTAGCATCTTGCAGCTCTATACTACTCTTTGTGTGCTTAGCATTTACTTGAAAAAAAGAAAGATCCCTTACTTACCCCGAATTGAACCCAGGTACCCATGCTTCCAAGCCCAATGCTATACCAATTACACCAATGTCGACTCCCCTCCCCCCTCCCCCAGTATGAAAAGTGTCATACAGCATTAGCTCTTGCCACGTGCTGCGTGTCATTTGTGATACATGATATGATTCCACAAGAATTTGTTTGAAACAAAAGAGTGCTATTGTTTATCACTATGAGATGTTAGCTACTAAAAGATACTAGTAAAGTAGTGAAAAAGAGTAGTAGTGTAAACAGGAAAGCAATGTGGGGGGTGGCTTTTAAACTTTCTTCGGCTTAGCTTTTTCTTTTCTTGTTAGCAGCTTTGCATTTTTTTTTTGTCGAATTATTTGTGTCTATGATGCTAATGCATAATAAAGAGTGTGTTACCATCTGAACTCATTCATTTGATTTGATTATTAAACGACAAAATTAATGGATCAGTGATTCACCGATGATAAAATATTTCATATCATAAGCCTCTCCTAAAAGGATGTGGGTCTCATTATTACAATTATTGCTCCAATTTATCCTCCTCACCTTTCCCTTCCAATCCCCACCCAATTAAATCAGGGGAAAAGTGATGTTTGCAGTAGGTTAATGACGTCGACCGTATTACTGGTGTCACATGACTCCAATTGAGAAACAAAGAGAACTGACGGTTGCTGTCTTCCCTATGTTTGTGTCAGGTGTAGGGTGTTATTATTATTAATATTATTTATTGATCAATCAAAAAAACATTATACAGAAAATGCATTACAGCAATACTACAAACAAACAAGCCTATAGTTCAACTAGAAGCAGGACTTCAAATTACAGTCTGCCCTCCTTATAAGCTCCATGTTTGTTCCCTGAGCTTATAAGGAATTTGAGCTTGTAACGAATGTTGTTTTTTTGCGTGTACCTACAATAACATTATGAATTTAATTACGCGTCAAACACATTAGACTGCATTTTGTCCTGCAAATACACTAGATGCCTAAAATCCTCCTCTGAAAAAATGCCAATGTTATCTCCCACAAACTGTAAGAGACTAGACACACTGTCCTTTGCCTCAGCCAATGAAACAGATTGTGGTTCCTCATTGTTGGGGTCTTGTGTTTCTATTTCGTCAACATCCAAACTTGTAAATGAAGTTGTTTGACCCAATAGCCTTGCTGCAACTTCCGCCATCGTCTCCTCCCCTTCTGTTTCCATCTCTCCAGGATCCATTACCCAATCACCTGCTGCCATTCGGGTCACTCCTGGTTCAACAGGCAGCCTTGTAATTACAGCAGCTATCTCCCTTAGTTGGGAACTTTCTCCAGCATCCGCTGCCATCATTGCTGTTCTGTCTGGTCTCATCTGGCTGATCCAATTCCAGGCAGAACCCCTGACTTGCACCAACAGTTCAAGATAGTTGTGACGGAGAGTTCCTGCCAGGCAGCTACAAGCCAAATAATGGCCTGAATGTATCAAGAGTAAAGGATATTGCAAGTATATGTAAGAGTACATGTAGCTCAAAAACAAAAATCCTATATCACAAGTAAAAAAAAAACACAGACCTGCTTAAGATTGGTCTTAAGCGACAGTGCCTGTAGATCCTGACTGGAATCAATGTCGTACTGCTGAACCATATAACGAGCCAGCTTGCCTTTGTAGTGGGCCTTAAAGGCAGCAATGATACCCTGGTCCAAGGGCTGCACAACGGATGTGCAGTTTAGTGGCAGAAAAAGGAGCAAAAGATTGCTCAACCTAAAGGCATCAAGGCTGCCCACTTTTGTAAGTAATGTGTCTGCCACACCATGTGAACTGGCATTGTCCAGCAACATCACGCAGTTACGCTGTTGTGACAAAAATTGCTCATTCACCTTCTTAGACCAATCAGTGAAAACCTGCAGAAAATCGCAGTGAGTTGAAAAATAAAATAACCTGAAGCTCAATACTACACTTACCTCGCTACGCATCCAAGCCTTCTTATTGTAATAATAGGACACCACAATATCAGGGTTGAAGCTGTTCCCAAAACAGCGGGGCCGCTTGTATTTATGAATCACGATGGGTTTAAGGCGCTCAGTTCCACAAACATTAACAGCTAGGCCCACTGTTATGCGATCTTTTACTTTCTTAAAGCCTCTCACATCAGTAGTTGTGGTGAGTGTACGATCAGGCTAAAGTAATTCAAAGTTTCTTTTACAACATGAAAAATAATCTATTTATTGGTATTGTTATAACGTCACTTACTGCCTGTCTGTAGTATAAACCTGTCTCATCAAAATTGAAGATGTCATCTGGTCTGTAGTGGCTCAGAATATCCGGCAGCTCTCTCTGGGCTCTTGCAACATCTTGCTGGTCAGCGCCACCAGCTTCCCCGTGAAGATGCACAGAGAAAACACCATGGCGTTTTTTCCATTTGGCTAGCCAACCATGGCTAAGTCCATCAGCAGTGTGATCATCATCCAGCATAATGTTTGCAGAAGAAGTAGATGGAAGGGAGGATTGAGGTGTGGCTGCAGATGGAGGCGAGGCTGCAGATGTAGAAGTGACAGGTGATGGAGGTGTGGCTGCAGATGTCTGAGTGACAGGAGAGG
Source organism: Ephydatia muelleri (assembly GCA_013339895.1). NCBI lineage: Eukaryota > Metazoa > Porifera > Demospongiae > Spongillida > Spongillidae > Ephydatia > Ephydatia muelleri. Next base: position 3,084,087 of record JABACO010000018.1, read on the forward strand.
GAGGTGTGGCTGCAGATGTCTGAGTGACTGCAGAAGGAGTGGCTGCTGAAGTCAGAGGAGTGAACTGGGTGGCTCCAGTGTCTCCAGATGTAAGAGGAATGACTCCAGATGAAGCACTTATTGAAGCTACAGCTCCTCGTCGATTAATTTGCAGGTGCATGGCCAATTCTGATGCTTTTGACAGCAACAGAGCATCAGAAAGCATTCCATTGCGCTCACGTACGCTGGAGAGTATGTGAAGTAATTATATCAGTATTTGCTACACACTCAAACTCTATGGCATAGTCATACCTTTTAAACCAAGAAAAAAGCCCCTCGTCTAGTAGTGGCCACATTGGGGCACGCCTCCTACACCTATTTTTGTCTGGTTCGTAAGGGCTTAGATCGTGGAATCCAGCACGCACTGCTTTCCCAACCACTGTCCGACAGATGTGCTTCCCCGAGATTTGGCTAAACCACGCAGCAACCTTCTCATCCGAGTCACCCGTGGAGACTTTCCTACGTGCAATGTTGCATTTCTCATCCACTGTGAGCTTGTTCCTGGCTTTCGCGTTCGATTGTGACTCCGACATGGCAGCGTTATGCGAACAAACTGCGCACACGTGCATTTTATACCATCAAAAGCGTAACGAATGCGCCTTTGCGCAGACAACAATAAGTTTCTTGTGCTGGTTTATGCGCTGAATGCGCGCAATTGTCATGTTTTGTCAGCTGCAGACATCGCTGTACAACCCTTTCTTATCGTTATGTGGCACTTGCAAGACGAATATGCTTTCATCTTACATGCAGTATACACTGTGGTTAAATGCACTATATACTGTGGGTTATGAATTAATTTAGGTACACACCCCTGAGCTTATAAGGAGGGAACGAGCTTATAAAGTGGTGTGCTTATAAGGAGGGCAGACTGTACCCATGTACCAACTCCTTGCCACGAACCTCACTAAAAGACATGTTGAGGCGATTTTGTTGACTATTTTTGGTTTGGAGATAGACTGGCTGATTCAAAGCAGAGATGCAAGGCGGGAGAAAACACTATGAACCTCTTTCCCCCAGTTACCATACACATGTCCACCCCAGTCCTGGCATCTTCTGTCATTGGCTGCATGCTTCCTTATTTCAGCTGCATGGGCTGCAGCGCCCACAGATACATTAGCCTCATTCGGGGTGAAAGGGGTAAGGAGTGGGATGACTGTGACATCAAAGGCAGCTGGCATGCCTCTGTCCCAAACCTGAACAAGGATGTCTGCAGGGATAAACCATACCCTACTTCAACTCTCACTGATAGATGGGCATGACACAAATTGGCAAAGATGTCACTCAGATGGTTGTGCCACATCCCCACCACGTCTGCAAGGGTCAAGAACGATGTCAGGACAAAGGAGGCGCAAGGAAACTCCTGAGGTATCAAGACCCAAACCACCACATATGATTATTCGTACTAATATTAATAACTTCACATGTACAGCACACAGATAATGACACCTAAAATTAAACAGTTAACTTGGAACAACTCTCCTAGACAGGATGGCTCTAGCTACTCACCTCACTAGAGACTCTTTGACTTCGGGTAGCTCTGGCTGATTGAAAGTCCAGTCACCCATGTACTCAATGATGGGACAGACACACTCCAAGCTTTTGAAGTACTTCAAAGACATATGTATTAGTAAATGGTAACAACCTGATCGATCATTCAATGCATTCACATGCAACAAAACTTACTGATTTGCTTACATGTCCTGCATACAGAGCAAGTGGATGCCACCTTTCTGTTTGCCTTAGTAAGTATTGATATGCACATGACTATTACCTGTAATAGTCTATTACCTGTAATAGTCATGTGCATATCAATACTTACTAAGGCAAACAGAAAGGTGTAGGCAACTCCTAATTAGTGCTGAATCGCGGGATGCAAGACTTAAATAAGGCAAACATGAGTGGTGTTTGTGACTCAAGTTTTTGAGATGGTGAGGGAGCACAATTTCTCTTTTCTTGTATCCAGAAGAATGGAACTAGACTTAAGTGACATTATCTCTGCTCTTAATGCTTTGGAATGCATTTGTATTTTATTATGCTGCAAAGCATATTTAGCAAGAGCATCCAAACGCCGACGACCTAGCACAATACCTATTGCTTTTCTGGAAGGAGTCAGCTGGTATAACTGATCAATCAACAGCAATCTGTTGCATGCAAAACTATAACTGAAGTCAGCAATATGTAACTGATATGTATACCTTTACTGGTGTAGCTTCGCTTGTGCTAGATTCCAAACGCTGGCGTTTCGGATCTGGTGTACCACGTCTGCTTGCTGGAATACTTTTGCGATGAGTGCTACTGAGGGGTTCATCTCGATCTAGCACTCCATAGTACGCAAAACTGATGACGCAAGTCCCCTAACTTGTTGCTAAGTCACACATAGTTTAGCCTGCAACTTTTGCAACTTATCTCCTATTGTCCAGCACGGCCTGCAGAATCTGCAGGCCGTGCTGGACAATATGGGATGCATGGTTGCTATCAGTCAATTATTGGGCATTATTAATGGAGCATACATTAATAGAACATACATTTCACTCTTTAGAACAGCAGGGATGAACATGAAGATGAAGAAGATGACGATGACACTGCAACACTTGAGGTATCACCTGTGATGCAGTTTGTTCACTTCAGAACATTTTGTTTTCTTTTTTGAACACAGCCTCTGGATGAATTTATTTCAGGCATTCCTGAAGAAAAGGAGAAAATGACAGTTAGTTCCAACACATCTTAACACCCTACGTTGCTCATTTAATGTGAAATGTAAAATGTGGCTTGTACTTTGATATTAGGCTATTAAATTTAGTCAATTACATGTAGGGAATATTTTCTTTAATTGAGTCATATTTGAATAATGTGTGTGGGGATACTATATTTGGTGGACCTGTAAATTCAATTTACGCATGCTGTTTTCATGTTGCAGAAGTCACAGATTGTTATGGCAACTCTCCAGTCGATTTTCAAACCAGTCTATGACCCGCTATACTGTCCCAAGACTGCTAAGGTGAGGACTGTCATAAGTCAAGCAGTAGGAAAATGGGAAGGTTTATTACAGTTAGCTTACTGTAAGAACCCCTTCATGAAGTCCGAGGGCAGTCTGATTGGTTGCGCTATCAGACAGGTTGCACCATTTGAAAGGCTTCAGCAAAACTACATATACATGGTGCTAATGAAATCCTAGGGCATCATATTGTCCAGGGAGGGGATGTGCACGACCTGAGGCAATTAGTACACATGCTGTGTCATGATCTGTCCAAGCCACTGCTCCCCATCAACCTTTGTAGTCCACCTAACCTTTGCCACTCTCTGAGCACTACACGCACACTTATCAAAATTAAATGTTCACGAGAATTTACTTGTCATACTGCTTTTATGTATTTGCGTGTAATTGCAGTGATTTGTTTTCCCCAGGAGTTGCGAATGGCTTTGAAGAAACCTGGAGTGGATGTTAATGCTCAAAACAGTGAGAACGATGCTCCAATTCACTCAATTACAAAAACCAAGTGTCCACGCAAGTCAAAGTGGAAGAGAGAAGTACTCTACGCATTGCTCTCAAAGAGTCCTGCACAGGTTAACCTTAAGGCTAAGGACGGGATGACAGCTCTCCACTTTGCAGCTCTGGTGAGTGTGGTTCTTGCTACTGTGGGCATTAAACAAGCACTAGTGAACTCTCATCTTTAGGAGTGTGACGTTGAAGCAGTGACAGTTTTGTTGGTGTTCAGGGCAGACCCCAACGCACTAAATGACGAGGGCAAAACACCCCTTGATCTTTTAGATCTTTACGAGCAGAAGATAACAGCGGAAGAGGAAGACAATGGTTTGGTTGCCCCAAAAGATGGACTAGCTGGTGCCATGGAAGCAGCTAAGCAGTGGAGGATGAATTTGAAAGATTTACTGAGTCCAGATCCAAAAGAGGACATTGAACGATGTAAAGAAATCCTGGTGGGAATCGGTGGGAGACGCAGCCAGCCTCCTGTTGACTGCACCCTACAGTACCAATACCATGTGTTCAGGGTTAAGAGAGACATTGCAATTGTGTACAAGCAAGTGAAAGATTCAATATGCAATAACATTGATATGGTTTCCATTGGATCACCGAACACTGCACAGGACATGACACAATGTCTGGCCCAGCAGTTTAGAGACCAAGCCATGCTGAAGAAAGGAGGGAGCCGTATTCTGTTCCTGGATGGTGGTGGGGTGAAAGGAATGGGTCTGATCGAGATATTGAGCCACATTGAAACAGCGACAGGGAGGAAGATTGTGGAACTGTTTGATTGGATTGTGGGAACGTCCATTGGTGGTGTAATAGCTCTTGGATTGGTGCATGGTAAGCTTGCAAATAGTCGAACACCTAGTTTGTGAATGTTTACAGTAAATGTGCATATGTTGCATGTGTGCACAGGTATTTTGTGCAGAAGTGTAGATGCATGTAGATACTTGGCCCCCTGTAGCAAAGAAATCAATGAAAGAATTGCAGCAGGTTGGGTTCAGGATCAGAGATGAAGTGTTTGCAAAGGCAAAATTCCAGGTTGGTTTTAATTCCTCAAAATTGGAGAACATATATAGAGATGCATTTGGAGAAGATTTGACAATGGATGCGGTGAAATACCCAAGGTACGCAGGCCTATTTGCAAACATGCTGTATGCGATTGGATATATGTTGGGGTTGCCATGGTCTTGATGCTGTTTATTGCCATGGGCTTGATGCTGTTATTGCCATGGTCTTGATGCTGTTATTGCCATGGTCTTGATGCTATTGCCATGGTCTTAATACTATTGCCATGGTCTTGATGCTGTTATTGCCATGGTCTTAATACTATTGCCATGGTCTTGATACTGTTATTGCCATGGTCTTGATACTGTTATTGCCATGGTCTTGATACTGTTATTGCCATGGTCTTGATGCTATTGCCATGGTCTTAATACTATTGCCATGGTCTTGATACTGTTATTGCCATGGGCTTGATGCTGTTATTCCATGGTCTTGATGCTGTTATTGCCATGGTCTTGATACTGTTATTGCTAGTACTATCCTTTCACTAGTCCTTTTCTTTCTTTGTTCCCTTCAACCCAGCAATATCTTAATTTTATTTATGTGCTTTTGTCATATTGCTTCTCTGTTTGTTTGTTCTGTAGGGTCCTTATTACAGCTGTCAAAAAACAGAAGTCTGAATTAAAATTGGAATTTTTTAACAATTGCTTCGAGAGTCCCCACAAACCTCATCTGTGCACAGGTAATTATTAATCACATATACTGTTTTTATGCCAAGTTCTCTAAAGTGTGATGTATTATTTTGCAGCTTATTTAACCCATATTCAATCAATGTGTGCACAGCTAGGATCAAATTTTCAGTGTAGTAATGACCTACTTTCTATTCTATTGCCCAATGTTTACAGTTTATGTAGTATTTTCATGTCCTTTTTACTGCTTCCAAATATGGTCGTTCCAAAGTTAGAATGCAAGGACTAAGGTTACTGAGGGATATAATTTAATGCATACAGTTTGATGACTGTGGATTATAAGATCGCACGCTCTTTTTTACCTGGAGTCCACTTGACAAGGTGTTCTCTTAGGTTTGTAGTTTAAAATGCCCTTTGCACACAGAAAAGGTCTGGAAGGTGGCCAGGTACACTTCAGCTGCTCCAATCTTCTTCACTGATATGGACGACTACGTTGATGGTGGCGTGCTGGCCAACAACCCTTCCATAGACGGCCTTGCCACCATCATGAGGCAATACAGGAAGATGGGGCAGACACTGCCCATCTCCTTGGTGGTATCTCTGGGCACAGGCATGTGTGGCACGCAGAGGATTGGCAGCATTGATGCACAGGATATGGCTAGATGGAGGATGGAACCTTTGATGGAACGGGTGAAGAACCTAGCTACACTGCTGTCTACTGCTGTAAGTTAGCATGTGTGGTAGGGTGTTTGCTTTACATGCATCTTTGCCTTTAAGCTTACTGAATCTGAAAGAACAGCAGAAACCTGTAGAAGCTTCTGTGAAGACAAAGACATTCCTTTCTTTCGTTTCAGTCCGAAACTGAATGCAAATGTCTTCTTTGCTGAGCCGAACCTTGAAAAACTGTTCTCCATGATCCTCAACGTGAAGAGCTACGTGCACACTGCTGACTTCAGCCAGTCGATGGGCAAACTTTTGGCTACCTTGCAGCAGTTGGATACCAGCTTCGTGGAGTTGGATGAAAGATATGATACCATGCTAGCATCAGCGCCGAACTGAATTGCCCTTTTATTTATTAATCGTTTTAATACAAAGACATGAAATCATAAACATAGTATAGACTCGGCTATTGCATTTGCCGTATAGACTACAGAGCTAATAGTTCGGAGGACTGCATTCTACCAGCGGAGTACGGCAAATGAAATCAATAAGACAGTCACAATAGCCGAGTCAAAGAAATAAGGATGATGATGTAATGATCTCAGCACACTCGCTGAATCTTTGCCCGAAGCAGAGCGACTTAGCAGTGGCGGATCCAGGGGGGGGGGGGGGGGGGGGGGGGTTGGGGGGGGTTGCAACCCCCCCTTTCAGACCCGTAATGAATAATATTAACATTCACTAATAGGAAATTCGGAACAAAAGAGAAAGATTCCTATAGGCGCTTCCACACTAGCAAGGCTAAAAGGCTAACCTAATCGAGCATTGCACATTAATTTTTATTAATAATCATGTACGTGCACATGTAGTTATTATCAATAGTTACGTAAGTGCATGGTGCTTACTTGCGTAAGCAACATTTACAACTGTATTCTTTATATAAAATAACAAGCAAAATAGCTTCTGTACTGATGCTAAACAAAAAGTAACGGCGTGCGCATGCCTCGTGTAATGGACCCGCGATTTTGTCTTGTCTTGAACACAAGCTTTCTGTAGCATTTTCTGTCAGTGCAGAAGGTTATACAATCTACTCTACGTGATTCGATTCAAAACGATCGCTATAGCGATTGCTTGTTCTGTGATAGTGGAATCAATTTTCTTTCGCTCGTATGCAACCATGCAAGAGGCGATGTAACTTATAAGTCTTCTCCAATACGGCAATAAACTACAGTATCACACTGCACTCTAAAGAACAAAACAGGACATTTATAAAAACTCTTACTCAAGTATGCATGCAGAAGTAAGCATTGATCAATCTATATGATTAAACATGAAAATGATCCTACGAGAGATCGAGGCACCGTATACATGTAAATGGTCATGGAGAGCGCTTGCCAGATATCGCCGAAGTAGCTACATGTAGTTAATCAATGAGAAGGATCAAAACATATGCAACATCTTTTGGCTTTGATTTCCATGCATGCGTGCACTATATAAAGAAAGAGTACCTGTGGATGAAATCTGCATGCGAGCACATCCCAGAAAACTGTTTCAAGCATCCGATTGTAGTACATAGATCCAGCAATTCTTATAATCGTACATGTAAATTTCTAATTCATGAAAAAAACAAACTATTTCCGTTTTTGCGCGCAGTTTTATGTAGTGTTTTGAGCATGATATAATAAAAAAGCGTTGGCGTCTGGGGCGGAGCCCCAGACCCCGCTGGGGGAGCTTGCAGCGCTAGCTGGGCGGGCGGGGTTCCCCCTCCCGCACCCGCCCCTCTTTAATTAATCATTATTCATTAACAACCCCCCCTTTTCTGAAATCCTGGATCCGCCCCTGCTTAGGAAGCACTTTTCATAAGGCCTTTGAGATTGAACAGTAGATCTGTTACCTCCATATTAACATATATACAATTCATTCTTGCATTGTGAATTATTCACACAGCGTGTTGTTCTACCAGTTTCGTCGCTGTATTTCAGTGCGTATAAATAATCACTACCGTATGTGCTAATTAAGGAAAAATTGAAATAATAATGCGCATAATAGTGTTAAAAATCAGCATACTCAGTAAATCATAAGCACACCCAAGTTGGATAGGCTCATTGTTGGATCGATGCCATGGCTGCAAGGGTCACTCCACATGAAGCAACGATTTCAGACGTACAAGACACTGTGAGTTACTTAGTATGCACAGTCTTAAGTACTCCCAAGCTCTGTCTCGTGTGAGTGTTTATTGGTTCACGCATCCGTTTAGCTTCAGCGTCTCCCAGTACTTGAAGTGACTCGCACGAGTACACACACACACCACCACCGTAATATACCACAACCCATGTAATTTACCCACAGTAAAAAGCGGTAAGTTTAAGGCAGGAACGAGGTCGCGTAACCTGCGGGGCGTTGAGTTAATTGCATGACCTCTGTGGGATATCGTTATTGTATATTTCCACCTGGCTTCCATTCATACTAGTATGTTATGTCACGTGGTCACGCGTCCTGGATACCACTGCGTATTTGTAGGTTGTGCCTATTAATACTTGAGGGCTGTATGTTCTACACATGAAGAGAAGCTCTGCACCCTCTTATGGTCATGTATATATCAGCCCCAATGGCTGGCGTCATATACACATAATCCTTGCACCCATCCAACAAGAAAGGAAAGTGTACATTCGTCTTTGTTAGATTATGCAAATGTACGTGTGGGTGCGGTCTGGATCATTTTGGATCGCAGTCTTTGATGCTTAAAACATGGTATTGGCAAATCCTCTTTGCAACCACCATTCCTCTCAACTTATAGCCATGTGTATCAACCAAATCAGTGATTAGTTGTACGTGTCAGGCAGGATGGTGGAATTGGAGGGTTAGATGGGAGGGTGAGAGGATTGTGGAGGGATGGTGGGAGAGTGAGAGATTGTGGAGGGATGGTGGGAGAGTGAGAGGATTGTGGAGGGATGGTGGGAGAGTGAGAGGATTGTGGAGGGATGGTGGGAGGAGTGAGAGGATTGTGGAGGGATGGTGGGAGAGTGAGAGGATTTGTGGATGGATGGTGGGAGAGTGAGAGGATTGTGGAGGGATGGTGGGAGAGTGAGAGGATTGTGGAGGGATGGTGGGAGAGTGAGAGGATTGTGGAGGGATGGTTGGAGAGTGAGAGGATTGTGGAGGGATGGTGGGAGGGATTGTGGAGGGATGATGGGAAGGATTGTGGAGGGATGGTGGGAGGATTGTGGAGGGATGATGGGAAGGATTGGGAGGATGGTGGGAGGGCTTGTGGAGGGATGGTAGGAGGATTGTGGAGGGATGGTGGGAGGGATTGTGGAGGGAGGGTGGGACTGGATGGTGGGAGGTGATTGGAGGAATGGCCCAACCTCTTCCCATCCTATTGTGTGTGTGTGTGGTGGTGTGTGTGTGTGTGTGTGTGTGTGTGTGTGTGTGTGTGTGTGTGTGTGTGTGTGTGTGTGTGTGTGTGTGTGTGTGTGTGTGTGTGTGTGTGTGTGTGTGTGTGTGTGTGTGTGTGTGTGTGTGTGTGGTGTTTGGTTTTTCTGCACGCGTGCATTTTCACATGCATAGTGCAATGCATTGCTTTGGGGCTGTAGGATTCTATGGAGAGAACCAGGATGAAATTGTCCCAGACATGGGATTTCTGACACTGTCTCATCATATTGATTGCTAATGTGGTTTCAACTAATTTCATACATGTTACATTCTTTTTCTACCAGAGGTGTTTTAAAATCAATTAGATAATCTGCCCAAAACAACAACAAAAAATCAGTCAGAAGGGGTGTGGTGTAGGGAAGTGAGGGACATTGCTACAACCTTTGAACTGATATTTGAGGCTGCTGTAGGAAATGTGATCACGACTGCAAACCTTATGTTTCCTTCAGACCATTGAGGATGAGGAGATTTGGATGGGATTTGACCCAGCTGTAAGTTGTTTCTTTGGTAACTGGTGTGTATTTTCAAGTGCCTTTACATGTATGACAAGAACTATGAGCATGATGAACGTGTCGGGGAACAAAGCACTGTTACACCTTCACCTACAGCCACACCCCCTACAGCCACACCAGAGGTTTGTAATTTTCATTGTTTTATTCCACTGTCTCTTATTGCTGTACTGTGTCTGCTTGTATTGTGTGTGTGTGTGTGTGTGTGTGTGTGTTTGTGTGTTTGTGTGTTTGTGTGTGATATGTACGTGTGGTGTGTGGTATTTATGTTGGTGTGTGTTGTGTGTTATGTGTGGTGTGTATTTATGTGTGTTTGTGTCTGCCTATGTTGTATGTTGTGTGTGTATAGCCGCTAGAAGAAGTCAAAGAGAAACGTACGGTTAGCTGCCTACTATCAAGTTGTGACCCTAACATCCACCAGTATATTAAACCTTTTAGAAGTCACAAACTGTGATAGCAACACTCCATGCACTCTTCAGACCATTCTCTGATGTTCCAAAGAATGCAAAAGTGAGAATAGACCTCTGTCATTAACTTGCTAGAAGTTATGGTACAATGACATGCAGAATGGATGGACACAATCCATGCACAAAACATGCCAATATAAAAATGGTTGCATGTTTGTGTTTTGTCGTATCAGTTAGATATAGTTTAAAGTTGTAATATATGTTTGTTTACATCTCAGCTAAATGAAGTGGCAATTGAGGACTTCAATGTAAGCTATAATTGTGTGCATCTGCAGTGCATTTCATAACATGGCACTCCCCCGTGTGAAGAATAATGAGGAGGAGTTTCCTGAAGAAGATGACAATGACGAAGACTCTGCCACATTGGAGGTTCGTCTTTTGGGTGGTATCTTTCTTGACATGCTCATTCTCTCGGTTTCTCTTGTTTGTGCTTTGTCTTGTTGCGTTTCTTCTCTCTCTCCCCCTCTCCCTTCCTTCCCTCTCTCTTCCTTCCCCCTCCCTCCCTCCCTCCCACTCTCTCCTCCTTTCGTATTTATATTCTGTTTCACTCACTTGTGCTCTCATTCCAACCTCCCCACCCCTTTGGTTCCTCCCCCTCTCCTCTCCTCTCCTCCCCACCCCTTTGGTTCCTCCCCCTCTCCTCCCCTCTCCTCCCCTCTCCTTCCCCTCTCCTCCTCTTCTCCTTCCCCTCTCCTCCCCTCCTCCCCTTCCCCTCTCCTTACTCCTCTTCCTGTCTCCTCCCCCTCACTTTCCCACCCCCTTTTGTGTCTCTACCAGCCTATAGAAGAATTCCCTGAAGAGAAAGAAAAGCTGAAGGTTTTTATTTAAAATACAAAACTATCTATTTATGTCTCATCATTTCAGAGGTCACAGATTGTTATGGCAACTCTTCAGGCGATTTTCAAACCAGTCTATGACCCGCTATACTGTCCTAAGACTGCTAAGGTGAGGACCGTCATAAGTCAAGCAGCAATTCTGTTCTTATGTCCAGCCTCATGTGTTTGAGTTGAAAGTATTGATTAGCTCACACATAAATGTTGATGTGGCTGTTACTGTGCGAGTGAGGGGGAACCCATGCTTTCCTAAAGCAGTAGAGATGCCAATACCATGCACAACTTTCATTTTACTATCTGAACAGTAAGTTAGCTCCCAACCGGTACACATATAAAGTTAGTAAACTATATTGGCTTACTCAAAGTTTGAAGTCTCAGTTGATGTGGCTGTAAAGGGGAGCTTTTCAATATGGCAAACCACCAAATCTGCTTCTAAAAGACAAACAGAAGTACTGTTGAACTTTATTTAATAAATATCTTTGTATGTGCACACTGTGAGCAAATAATTAACAGTACGCCAATATTGTGTTGGTTACCACAAAGCTATAGTGTGTGCAGTGCACATACTATACATCATGTGTGTGTGTGTGTGTGTGTGTGTGTGTGTGTGTGTGTGTGTGTGTGTGTGTGTGTGTGTGTGTGTGTGTGTGTGTGTGTGTGTGTGTGCTTGGGTGTAGGAGCTCGTGTTGGCATTCAGGAAACCTGGAGTGGACATCAACGCTCGAAACAGTGAGAACGATGCTCCGATTCACTCAATTACAAAAACCAAGTGTCCGCGCAAGTCAAAGTGGAAGAGAGAAGTACTCTACGCATTGCTCTCAAAGAGTCCTGCACAGGTTAACCTTAAGGCTAAGGACGGGATGACAGCTCTCCACTTTGCAGCTCTGGTGAGTGTGGTTCTTGCTACTGTGGGCATTAAGCAAGCACTAGTGAACTCTCATCTTTAGGAGTGTGACGTTGAAGCAGTAAAGGTTTTGTTGGTATTCGGTGCAGACCCCAACGCACTAAATGACGAGGGCAAAACACCCCTTGATCTTTTAGATCTTTACGAGCAGAAGATAACAGTGGAGGAGGAAGACAATGGTTTGGTTGTCCCCAAAGATGGACTAGCTGGTGCCATGGAAGCAGCTAAGCAGTGGAGAATGAGTTTGAAAGATTTACTGAGTCCAGATCCAAAAGAGGACATTGAACGATTTAAAGAAACTCTAATTGGAGTTGGAGGCAGGCGCAGCCAACCCCTTATCGACTGTACCCCTCAGTACAACTGCCATGTCTTCAAGGTCAAAGACAATATTGCGGTTGTTTTCAAGCAGCTGAAGGACTCGATATCCCATAACATGGATCTCATTTCCATCGGTTCAACAGACACTTCACCTGAGATGGTGCAGTGCCTGGCCCAGCAGTTCAAGGACCAAGCCATGCTGAAGAAAGCAGGGAGCCGCATGTTGTTCCTGGATGGCGGTGGGATTAAAGGACTTGTTCTGATTGAAATCTTGAGCCAGATAGAGATGGCAACGGGGAAGCAGATCGTGGAGCTGTTTGATTGGATTGTGGGGACTTCCATTGGTGGCGTTCTAGCCCTTGGATTGGTGCATGGTAAGCCTGCTGCATTGCATGGGAATATAGGAAGAGTGTTGTGTTATAGACATACAAAACCAACACACGGATCAATTGACAATTTTATGCACTACCAGTCGCATATGATTAATTGAAAGTACATGCGCAAGACGAAACAAGCACCTAGCCTTATAGCCACCATGTGCTGGTCATTCAACGACCACATGTGCTGGTCATGTCAACCACCACCTGTGTACTCCATGTATTGGTGGAATATATAGCATGCAAACTTGTCTTTTTATTGTTTTTGTGTAATTTGTTGCCTGTCTGTGTAGTTCTGACGCATAATTTCATCTGGATTTTTTTTTAAAAGAATCTGAAATTATTTTTGGGTTGGCTGTGCATTGTAGATGCAGCTAATAGCATTGGTGGATACTTCCCTACACAGTTGGGCGGTCCCTGAAGGATATAAGACAAGATGGACTTAGGATCAGGGATGAGATATTTGCAAAGGCAACCTTCCAGGTAGGGTACAATACCTCGAAACTGGAGAGAATATACAGGGATGCATTTGGAGATGATTTGGCAATGGACTCAGTGAAGTACCCAAGGTGTGTGGCAGCATGATCGTCATTACAAGCCTGCGCTCCCATGCTTAATTAAGATGTGCATACATGTATGTATATGCATTTCACCTCCATTTTATGAATGCTTTTATAAATGATTGAACTCCTTGGGGACACCCTCCTCCCCTCTGATTCGTCACTTGAAACTCCATGCAAGGAACATGGAATACTGCCATGTTGAGCCCATCAAACCTTAACCAGTATTGGTAGCATTTTATTCCTACTTGTGTAATTTTACATACAAAACTGACATGAAACTACCTCACTGTGTGTTGTGTTTGACATCTGGTTTTGATTACTCACTCCAGGGTATTGATTGCTGCCGTTAATAAGCAAAAGACGGAATTGAAATTGGAGTTTTTCAACAATTGTTTTGAGAATCCACAGAAACCACACCTGAACACGGGTATGTATGACTTGTGGCAAGGGACACAGGCCCCCCCCCCCCCCCTCACTCTCAGACAATGTATTGGTACAGTGTAATCCTTGGGTTGACCAGATGTGCCATACCAAGACATGGTCATGGTTTGTGGTTGGTCAGGTTAGAAGCCCAACTATTGGAACCACCTAACCCTTGATGATGGGCAGAAAAATCAGTGTACAGGGTACAAAAGGTTAGGTAGGGCTATGAGATTGCCTTCCCAGACAATGGACCCTTGACAAGATCTGATTCTGCTAGTTAGTTGGTGAGGTAATACTTTCCCATGCCTTGTATAAACTGTTCCCACTAGCAAGGGTCTTGTGAGTCATGTCAGGTTCCCATTGAACTTTGTTCACTACCTAATGCCATAACTAACGTTTATACATGTATATTGCTCTGTATATGGTATGGCCATATTAACACTGAATAATGCCTAGAATGGTCTGCTGTTATCAAGTGTATTAAATTAATTACCAAGAATTTCATATGTTTTGTGAAAGGAATTGTCACATCAAGCTTTGTGTCATCATTTGTATACAAAGATTGCACACTTGCTACATTTTCTCTCATCCTGACAGAAAAGGTCTGGAAGGTGGCCAGGTACACTTCAGCTGCCCCTCTCTTTTTCACGGAGATGGATGACTATGTTGATGGTGGCGTGCTGGCCAACAACCCGTCCATAGATGGCCTTGCCACCATCATGAGCCACCATAGGAAGATGGGGCAGACACTGCCCATCTCCTTGGTGGTGTCTGTTGGGACAGGAATCATTGGTGAGCAGAGAATTGGCAGCATTGATGCGCAGGAGGTAGTGGCAAGATGGAGGATGGAACCTTTGATGGACCGGGTCAAGAACTTGGCTACCCTGCTGTCTACTGCTGTAAGTGTACTATGTCTCTGATCCATAATTCAGTATGCATTTGTTTTAGTTAACCGAATCTGAAAGCTCAGCTGAAACATGCCAAAGCTTTTGCGAGGACAAAGACATTCCCTTCTTTCGATTGAATCCGAGGTTGAACACTGACATTTTCATTGGTGAACCAAACCTTGAGAAGATATTTAGCATGATCCTCCAGACCCAGAATTACCTAAGCTCTGCAGAATGTAAACAATCAATGGACAGATTGATGGCAACTATTCAGCAGCTAGACACCAACTGTGTGGAGTTGGATGCCAGATACGATTCTTTGTTAGCTCAGTTGTCACAGGTGAACTAGTTGCAGAGCTTGTGTGTTTAACTTGATATCACTAATACTGCATGTATGTCTAATGATTTGGAGTATTATGGAGGAGTTCTTTTGTTTCTGTTCAATTGTGGTTCAATTCATAAGCAATGGATCATGTAATGGTACCAGTTTCGCTTCGTTTTTCCTACAAATCACGTTGATACACTATGGAGTAGTACTGCATTCTATTTGGTGCCATAAATCAATTCCTTGAATCATTAACACAGCAAAATAATTACCGCTATAATTAATGACAAGCAGAGACATGTGGCCTTCCACTGGGCTAACCAGCATTGTGGGGAATGTTGAACATGCTTCTAGACGCGCAGCTCAAAAGCAGCATGAGAAAGCAGGAGCAGACATTATGAGCACTGTGTAGATCAAAATTGATTTTTATCTTGCTGTCAGATTCTGGTCCAGAGTCCCAGCACACACTAGACTAATGAATCCACAACACACAACCACATATGACACAACATGGGTACACACAAAGGACACAACATGGGTACACAGTGCTCACTATCATGACCCCGGTGGTCAATGAATTACAGTATGTATTTTGAAATACTAATCTCAAACAATATATATATCTTGTCTTCACAGTCAAAAGTGTACAACAGCCCCTTATTACGATTCAGTTATTGGAACGAAAGGAGGGAGGAGTCAATCTTTTTCAGGTGTAGTCCTGCAGGTTCACTTAAGTACTATTAGGCTACCATCAATGAAGGAGTTGGGCGGCCACTTGGCTGGGTCTGCGGCCAAGACGAGATGCCTTATACTTTGAACTTTAACCTGGACTTAACCCCAAATGTTGGCGGCAACATTCCAAATAACCGCCTATCGAAAATGACGCCATAACCTACTATAAAACAAAGATGTTTGCAAGGTGTAAATATTGTGTAATATACCGGTGACAGTGCAAAGATGCTCCGATCAGTTGCTGGACGTATATTGAATCCACGGGTGAGAAAACGGGCATACTCGATTCGATTCGTCATGGTCACCGCCTTTGCACGCCTTTGCACACCGCTCTCTTTGAGACGGAGACAAGCTTAAAGCGTGTGTGACAATATGTATCTCTCTTCATAGCTAAACAGTGCCTTGGTTCGGTGTTCGTATTGTACTGCACAGACGCCAAAGCACACTCTGTCACCATGGGAGCGGTTTGTCGTGAACGTTACCCGTACAGGGAAGACGGGCGAAATACCAGGCGCAGTAAGGTTAGTAGGAGGAGATGGCTGTCCGCATCTAAGGGACTAACCCATTACGAACGATGTGGGGGCGATCAGGTGGCTGGCATATCTACTTCTTTCTTCCGCTCACCGCCTACCTTCCTGTATTGTGATATCAAACGTACTAGTATTGAAAGTGGGCTGGATTAAGTGTGGTGATGTCTTTTACTTTGATCCCTTGGCTCCCTGAACACATCGATTGGTCATCTGCTGTGTTGGAGTCATATGGATGACCTAAGGGGTGTCATTGACAAGTTTCTATGGTTGGTCATGAACTGCTCATGAAACTGTTATGCTAATATATAGATCCTTGCAGAGCACACTACTAGAATGACCAGGGCAAAGTTAGTTGACCTATTGACCTATTCATATTACAGGCCCTCATATTACTTCTAATATTCTATGGTCAAGCATGACTATGCAGATTAGCAAAATGTGTGTGTGTTTGTGTGTGTGTGTGTGTGTGTGTGTGTGTGTGTGTGTGTGTGTGTGCATGCTGCCGTGTTGTAATTCTTTTCCTTCCGTGCAGCTACGAGACCATGGATAAGGCTAATTCAAGATTTCGGATAATGTTGATGTTTGGAATGATGTCGTTTTGTGTCCTGGGGTCTGTGGCGGCCATCAGAACTGGTAAAGAGAATGTGAGGTCCCACGAAGGCAGCCTATATACCAAGAATCGGGACCGCTATGCCGGTGAAAACAACAGATAAATAGCCAACGGATTCAAATATTTTCACATAGAAACATGTGTATACTCTGGCCACGTTTTCGTTGTGTCTTTCTCACTACCCATGAGCTGTCTGTATCATGGACAACAGGCCAGCTTTGTTAAGTGTCTATGTCTTGTACAATGTATTATAAAATGTTGAATTGTAAACATTGCATTGATGTGTTGCGTGTGGGACGTAACAAAGCGGTTGACACGTGACCGGCCCAGTGGCACACAGTCAGTCTCGAGTCGAAATGGCTCAAGTGGGTCGTTCGCAAATGGAAGGTACGTTGGGAGAGGGACAAAAAGAAGGGAATAGTTGATATCGGCGGTTAACACATTACATCATGCACGTTGGTATGAGTGCCATATGCCAGTTAGACTCTAAAGGGCCAATGTGGGGAGAAGCCTCCGCGTCGTTACCTAGTATCAGTTAAAGGATATGCGAGTACGGTAGGCTTCGCGAATTACATGCATGTAAGTGGATCCACACAAGTTGAGGAAGGAGGTGGGCGTATCGCATTGAAGGGGCCTGCATGCACGACACCGCCCACGTATGAAATGGTAGAGGCAACATGCCGCCTCAGTACTTTTGATAGCTTTTCTTTATACCCTCCTCGCTGTGTTTACATGAGAGCGTGTATTGCACATGCACGTGAACCGCCATACTATACACGGCCAAATCGCGGAGTCTGTTCCGAGTTGCAGTTCTTTTTTTTTTTTTATTACAATTGAGCATACGGACTGACGTGTAATCACTGGTGGTTGGCTGTACATCAGTGTCCTGGTGTTTGCTTGTCATGCTTTGGTGTGCTTTCATGTGAGCACTATAGCAATGATGTATTATGCACAATGCCATTTATGTTATATTTTGTATGTGTATAAACAGTGTGCATTTTTGAGTGTGTGTCCATTTATGGAGGAGGTACATGAATGAAAATGTGTATAGAATTAAAACGTACGTGGGGCTGAGGAGCATGGAATGGAGCCCAGAGCATCTACAACTTGGTTTTACAAACTTTGTATTGTGTGTGCCTAGGGCGGGGAGTACGTTACACATCAACTTATTACTGATTTGATAATAGATTTTGGGTGGGAATTGTTGTCAGACATATAAGAATTAATGATCTCCCTGGTTGCCTTTGTGCAGGCATAGTGGAGGCGCTTGTCGATGCAGCGAACGATAAGGATGAGAGCACCCAGGTCGCACTGTGCAAGGCAATCGTCGACATTGGCATCAAGAAGCATGTGTCGGTGATAAAGATCTGTCTCAACTACCTGACCAAGTATACCAAAGTAAGGTCCGAGTGTGTAGCAGTCAGCCCAGAGTGAAAAAAGGCGAGAGAACCGATGTGTGTTGCTAAGAGTGCAGTGTATATAACACAGTCACAACGTTGCTTACCAGTAGTATATAGTATGCACTAACTGTAAAGTCAAAAGCATGGAGAACTTGGGTAAAGACATATTTAGCAGCTCTTGCGTATTATGTGTGACCTATGTACAACTTTGTAGCTGCCCAAAGGCCATAGGATCATTATATTGAACTTGATGGAGCGAGTGACTAAGGAACACATCCACAGCATTCCGGAGAGCCTTGCAAATGAGCTAGTGACTCTGGGGTCGGCTGAACTTACTGCAGTGCAAGTGAGTATAGCTGAGGGTGTGTGTGGGGGGGGGGAGGGGATTGGGTGGAAAGGAGGGAGGAGAGATTAGGAGAGAGAGGGGAGGGAGAGATAGTCTAAAAGATCAACCAAACGAATGAGTGATTCAGATGAGTAGTGATGGGTTGTTTGTACAGTGGTGTGTGTGTGTGTGTGTGTGTGTGTGTGTGTGTGTGTGTGTGTGTGTGTGTGTGTGTGTGTGTGTGTGTGTGTGTGTGTGTGTGTGTGTGTGTGTGTGTTGTGTGTGTGTGTGTGTGTTTGTGTCATGGGAACAGTGGAACAAATGAACTTGTTGCATATAAAAGATGCTCTTCCTGTTGCACAGGATGTGGTTCCAGATTGGCAGGAAGCAGCATCAAAGCTGCTCATCACACTGGGCCTGCGCTATGCCAAGCTGGTGTTCCAGGAGCTGATCACCAAGTTCCAGCCAGGAGTTATCCCGCACTACTTTGTGCTGCAAACTCTGGGCCACTTGGCCACCACAAACGGTATTGGCTTTAACAGTTTGCTATTTAGACCTTTGTCTGAGCAGAAGGGTTGTGGATGGTATTGTGAGACTGTAAATAAGTTTTTCAGTCTTTGGTCCAGTGTATTTCTTTGTAGCAATTCATGCATGTTTCATCTTTATGTAAGTGCAAGCTAATGACTACACTTACACAATCCCCCTCCCTCAAAAAACAAAATACAAATCGGGGAATGTGTTCACGTCATTTGAAGAATAAACCATACTGTCTCTGTCTTTCACAGTGGTGGAGATAGTGCCCTTGCTGAAGCCAGTGTTGGGTCGTGTACTCCCTCTCATGGGAGCTGTAAAGCTGGACAATGTTCAGTGGGTCTTCGCGAATGGTGAGTGTTTAGTACAAATCCTTTGTGCACTCAGGATTGTGGGTGGACTGGTAACTGCATCTGAAGTGGATAGGTGTGTATGTCAATTCGAGCAGTAGCTAGGTGTGTTGTAAATGTAAGTAACTTGTAGGCAGTGAAGACTGCTTGTCTTGTATATAGCTAAAAGCTAGAGTGTTGTGTTTGCCATCTGTGGAGGGATTTTTATACTCCAGTTCAGCTGTGCTTCAAACATCGCCAAAAGGGTGTACTGAGGAAGCTTAGCTGATGAAGGGATAGTTGGAGTGCCATGTGTGGAAGAGTACAAGCACACAGCCAACTAGATAATGTGTGACACAACACTGTGGCCCTTGTTGTGTTGCTATATTGTGTCATTATCACCATCTCATGTTGCTATGACACCATCTCGTGTTGCTATGTTGCTATGACACGGTCTTTCCCCTCCATTTTGCCAGTCATCGCACGTTTCTGTGAGGCCATTATTGACTTTCTTGCGGACGAACAGCGGGCTCGTGGAGCCAATATTTCGGCAGAGCAGTTCAGTGGAGAAGTGTTCTCTGCCTACGAGCAGCT
>JABACO010000018.1:3106549-3112910 GCA_013339895.1 Ephydatia muelleri
AGCACATTTTTCAAGGATTATGAGGTACAAGGTATTACTGATCTCTCTGCATGTGTACAAGTCACACCCCTGTAACTATAAGGTCCAAAGTACGGCTGTACAATAGGACGCGTTTGATTTTGCATATCAGATAATATTGTTTTTCTACAGGTACTGAACTGGGAGACAAGAAGCCGATGATTGTCAATGGACTAAAGATCCTTCTACCTGATCCAAGCCTCAGGGTAAAAATAACAAAGGCAATTTAACTGCATGTCAGCCTATGTGACTGCAAACATAAGTAGACATTGCTTTTGCACATCGGAAAGGACGTAGCAAGAACAGGGTTAAACGATTATCTGCTTTCATTTTACAGTAGCTGAGTCTGCTTTCATTTTACAGTAGCTGAGTGATGCTCGCATGTATGCTGTTGTTTATATGTACATGTAATTGTGTGTGTGTGTGTGTGTGTGTGTGTGTGTGTGTGTGTGTGTGTGTGTGTGTGTGTGTGTGTGTGTGTGTGTGTGTGTGTGTGTGTGTGTGCTGTCCATATCTTGACCACTGCTTTTGATTAGGTGCGTCGCATCTTTGAGCAAACCATCATCGCCATGGCTCACCATGGTTATCTGGCACTGGAAGGCGGGTCTGTCATGGTGGAATACATCGCCAAGCAATGTGCGCTTGATCCTGAAGACAAGGTCTGCACGTCCGTGGGTCTGTTTGGGCTGTAGGGTCACTCTTTTTGTTCGGGACACACACACACCTCTCTCCAGGCAATGTCAAAATTGGCCAACGAAGAACTGACGCCAACTGCACTCAGAGACATGAGCGATAGTGTGTTGGTCCTTGTGACCACCACCATTGAGCACATGGAGCCTGTACGTTGTGCTGGCCCAGTAGAATCATGCACATTATCACGGTAGCTTCAGTGTTAGTGTTGTGGGTGCAGTGATGGTACCCTAGAACTTGTTTCCCTGTGTGGGGCATTTGTGTTGTCATGGAATCTGAATCTCAGAATACATGTGTTACCCTAGTTACTGTTCACCATACAAAATGTGTGTTGCCATAGAATTTCATATCCCAAAGCCTGCATTATTTATATGTTGCATGTAAACCTTGGTGTTTAGTTTAAGGAAAGGTTCAGCTCTCCTTCCCCACACCATCCCTCACCCTTCATCCCCCACACCCTCCCACACCCCCTCAACCTCCCACACCATCCCATACCCTCCCACACCCTCCTACACCCCTCACCCTCTTGCACCCTCCCTCACCTTGGAACCCTCTTTTCTCCAATCACGGCTAGGTGCTGTGGCCCTACCTGGTGGAGTTTCTGACCCCAGCTGAATACACAGGTGCACTGGGTGTGATGTGTAAGTGTGTCGCAAGCATTGGATTCAAAAAGAGGAAGGCTGGGGATGAGGACTACAAGCTGAACTTTGCAGAGCAGGGTATGCAAGTGTGGTTTGAAGGTTTCAAATGTTTTATTGTTCAGTATAGGCCTAGCCTTGTCCTCAGACCCTTGTGTCAGGTCAGATAATGTTGTAAAGGTGTGTGTACACATTTTATCAGTACTATGGAACACATTTTATTGCCGTGTGTCTGCTCATAATATAGAATGTAAGCATTGTCCCAGTTGGGCTGTGAGGTGGTTCCATCCAGTGTGGTGGTCATCTTGATGTATGTCTCTCTCCCTTGTGCCCACAGTGAACCTGCCAAAGCCAAATGATCTGCTGGCTCGACTGTTTGTGAGTGGTTTGCTGTTTTTTTTTTTTATAGCTGTGTGTGTTTGTGTGTGTGTGTGTGTGTGTGTATCTGTGTGTGTGCGTGTGTGTGCATGTGTGTGCACGTGCGCACATGTGCTGTGGTCAAAGGAACAGTTACTTTCTACTTCAATCGAGCCTACACCCAAAAGGTGCTGCAATGATCACATTGGTTACCATCATGTGTGAGGCAGTGGTGTGGTTCCAAGCATCACCACATACACAATCTTGCTGATGCTGTAATATGCATCCAATCATCTCAAAGGAAACAAATGAATAACATGTGCTATCAACTGGGTCAGAGGTTTTGCATGTGTACCACTTTGTGGGCACGAACTGTTATGGTCCCATGAATCCAGCCCAATTATCTAATTGTCACCTGCTTCCATTTAGTCAATGGCCTTCCATGAAACAATAAATAGTCTGTATGTGATTCCCAAAAAAATTTTTTGTTAGCACCACATCTTGTAAGCCTTCTCAAGAAACTACTGTAGCAGCCTGGGAGCACTAAATGCATGTGTCATGATGGAATGTATCACACCAGACAGCTCCAAGCTGATGTGGCACTACATGGAAGGCAGAAATGGTCATGCTAACCCTCTTGTGGGGGCACTTATGATGTATGAGTTAGCGTAAGTATCTGATGCTTGCACGGCAGCAGTGTTGTGAACAAACACTCTTGCAGTGCATTGTAAATGTTTATCTCCTCTGATCTGTTTTGATGTCACCTAGTGCACATGATCTCCCCTGGTTGCATGTGATTCCCTCCTTGGTGCATGTGATCTCCCCTGGTGCATGTGATCTTCCCTGGTTACATATGATCTCACCTGGTTACATATGATCTCTCCTTAGTGCATGTGATCTCTCCTGGTACATGCATCTCTCCTTGGTTCATGTGATGTGTTTCTCTCTGCTTCCCTGCTTGACAGGTCATGTCTGGCTTTCCCCACAATGGACGGAACAGAGGAGAACAAGTGCTAAACTGCTTGCAGGCACTAGGACCCAATCTCCATGAAGATATCGTGACACTGTTTGATACTGCTGTACCAAGACTGGTCACCTACCTTACAGGTAAGAGGTTAATGATTGGTTGGGGTAGGTAGAAGGAGGAGGAGGAGGAGGAGAGGAATATTGGACAGTGGTACTTGGTTAAATTACCTAAATTTGAATAATCTGTGCTTGAAAAGGGTGACCCACTCATTTCAAGAAGAATGTCATGTACCCCTAGGGTCAAAGTATTAGATTTCAGTAATACATGTACACTGTAGCTCGATGCGTGCAATGCACACGGCATTGAAGGTTCCATGCTGATGATCAAATCTTTATATTTCTATGCAGTGCAGTGTGTGTTAATTTTGAATGTTATCTTGCATTGTTCAGAGCAAGATGAAAAAGGCACATGGGACCAGAAGCTCTGGGAAGATCGCATGCTAAAGGTAATAGGATATTGCACATGTTGTGTCTTTTGTATCACTTTGTACATTTGTTGATCATATGACATGTTAAGCCCAGTTGTTCTACATTGTTTAAGTAACCGTGGTGTCTAAGCAATGTGTCATTGCCCATTTCTGCTGACAATACCACATTGTATGTGTGTTGCCACAAGCAGACACGGATATTGTCATGTAAAAAGTGTATCAAGCTTGCTATAATGCATATGTGTGGCGTGGTGGAAACAGCATGGTAAACATACCCTGGCCTGCTCATGTATGTGTGTCCTATCAGTTGTACAGGTGTACAGTACCTCACTAGGTATTAGACGTACACAACTGCTGATATTCAGATGGGTAGTTGCCATGCAGAACTTTAGATTATACCTTTTTAAAGTGCACTCCCCACCCCAATCAGCTGCTGTCCCGGACACTGGACGACATCAATAAGGAGGAGTGGCTTTTGGAATTTGGAAATGTCTTTGGCAACGCGGAGCAAGTCATGGCCAAATATGGAAATCTACCAGATGAAAAGGTGCCTTCTTTGCGTCTTGCATGTTCTGGCGGTGCCTTTTTTTTTTGTTACCCATAAAATGTCATTACCACTTTGTGGATGTTAGCATATGGTTTGTAATCAACTGGATGGCATTGTCCATTGGCAATTTCACCAAATAGTGTTGTGTATGGTAGGGGGCACTTCATCTATGTGTATTCCTCTAGGGCTTCCTGTACAAATGCATGGGTGTCATCCTGCGCAAAGCCACACACAAGCAGTTTGTGCAGAACCATTTGGACATGATGTTTGCGACCATCAGACACTCTAGCCAAGTGGAGAGAGATGTGAGTCCACTTGGCCTGACCTGCATGCAGGTCTGGGGCCCATGTGCTTGAGGAACGCTTGCCCCTCCACCATTAGGGATGTGCGGCTGGGATTGGCTACGCCTCCTCCTCCCATATTGACACAGTTCTGACAAAGCTGGAGATGGTGCTGAAGGACGAATTGAACAAGAAAGGGAAAGGCGGCTTCTTTAGCTTGGAAAGGTACACATGTGCCTATTATGTATAATGATTTCAATACAGCGTCTGTGCTTGGGGTCACATGAGCGTCTTGTGCATGCGGTGGGGGGTGAGTTCACTTGTGTTCACGATTCTGTACACACAGGACAAGTCTGATGCAGACGTTGAGCGTCTCAAAGCTACAGTCATGCTTTGCTATGGATACGTGTGCCACCATTCACCTCCAAAGTGAGATTAATGTGTGATTGAGGTTCCTTTTAGTGTATGCACATATATATATTTTTATTTCAACCTTGCAGTTTGATTATTTCTCGTATGGAGACCAATGTAATGCGCAACATCAATCCCCATTTTGCCAAAGTGAAGGTATGCATTCTGCAAGCTGACCTGCATTGGCAGTATTTGAGATACACTGTGTACCTTTTATTTTGTGCTAAAGGATACTGTAGTGAAACAGAACCTTATTCGAACCATCAACATCATTGGACAGTCCCTGCATCCGGAGCATCTGAAATCCGAGTACATTTTCACTGGTCGGGGTGACCTCATCAATCACCTCCTGGTAACGTTCACAATCCGTTTTTGGAGTATTGCCATTGTATCATGTTGCTTTTAGTTTCATTTTGTATTCCTGTCACTAAAAGCACTGAATAGATAAGCTAAAAGGCATGTAGCTAGCAACCAGTTAGTGTCCAGGTAGTTGTGAGTGGCCTAGAAGCTTGCCCTAGTGATCTTGTGTTCCAGTAGACTATCTCATTACCTTACCCGCTGCTTAATGATGTCATTTGTGTCTGTTTATCTTTGAGGGCTGGTTAATTATGTCACTTGTGTATTTTCAACACAGGAGTACATCAGACAAGAACCAGTTAATGTACCTATTAGTGCAGATACCAGAACTCTGGCCATTACAGCACTGAACACATTAGTGTATCCCACCCATTCTGTGTGTGTGTGTGTGTGTGTGTGTGTGTATGTGTGTGTGCGTGTGTGTGTGTGTGTGTGTGTGTGTTGGTGTGTGTGGTGTGTGTTGTCTGTGTGTCTGTGTGTGTGTGTGTCTGTGTGTGTGTCTGTGTGTGTGTGTGTGTCTGTGTGTGTGTGTCTGTGTGTGTGCTGTGTGTGTGTGTGTGCACATGCGTGTGCTGTGTCTGTGTGTGTGCTGTGTGTGTGTGTGTGTGTGTGCACATGCGTGTGCTGTGTCTGTGTGTGCAGGGATGTATGTGTTTTATATTAAGGAGTAGAAAGTGGGAGGGGGCCTTGTGTACACAACATGTGCATGTGTATTCTGTAAGGTGTGGCTATGTGTAAGGTGGTGGGGATGTGTAAGGTGTGGTTATGTGTAAGGTGTGGCTATGTGTAAGGTGTGGGGATGTGTAAGGTGTGGGGATGTGTAAGGTGTGGCTATGTGTAAGGTGTGGGGATGTACGTGAGAGATCCTCTGGACAGTCCCTTTCCTGAACCCCTCCCCCAGTAAGTTGGCCCCCAGGCTCACAGATGCGGAACAGTTTGACATGATCAAGGTGACAACAGACAGCATCTTCCCACTGCCCCAGCCAGTGGCAGACTCCAAGAAGAAAGACGCTGTGGTGAGAAACATGTGGGGTGCCCAGGCCTGCCCTATTTACATGTGTGGGGTGGCCCAGGCCTGTCGTATATAGAGAGATGAGGCAGTGATGTGTGTGTACTTGCATGGGGTGATGTGTGTGTACTTGCATGGGGTGATGTGTGTGTACTTGTGTGGGGTGATGTGTGTGTACTTGCATGAGGTGATGTGTGTTGTACTTGCATGTGTGTGTACTTGCATGGGGTGATGGGTGTGCTTGCATGGTGATGTGTGTGTGCTTGCATGAGGTGATGTGTGTGTGCTTGCATGAGGTGATGCATACATAGTGTCTAGGAGGAATGTGTTCATGCACGACTGGGGGAGGGGTAGGTAGGGGGTGGGGTGGGAGGGGGAGGGGGAGGTAGGGGGTGGGAGGGGGAGGGGAGGGGGAGGTAGGGGGTGGGGTGGGAGGGGGGGAGGGGAGGAGGGTGGGGTGGGAGGGGGAGGTAGGGGGTGGGGGGGAGGGGGGGTGGGAGGGGGAGGTAGGGGGTGGGGTGGGAGGGGGAGGTAGGAGGTGGGGGTGGGAGGAGGAGGAGGAGGGGTGGGGTGGGAGGAGGAGGAGGTAGGGGTGGGGT
>JABACO010000018.1:3113910-3138910 GCA_013339895.1 Ephydatia muelleri
GTCATGCCACCTCATCACGTCATGCCACCTCCACGTCATGCCACTTCATCATGTCATGCCACCTCATCACGTCATGCCACCTCATCACGTCATGCCATTCACTCATCATATCATGCCACCTCATTATGTCATGCCACCTTATCACGTCATGCCACTTCATCATATCATGCCACCTCATCACGTCAGCCACCTCATCACGTCATGCCACTTCATCATGTCATGCCACCTCATCACGTCATGCCACTTCATCATGTCATGCCACTTCATCATGTCATGCCACCTCATCATGTCATGCCATCATCACGTCATGCCACCTCATCACGTCATGCCACCTCATCACGTCATGCCACTTCATCATGTCATGCCACCTCATCATGTCATGCCACCTCATTATGTCATGCCACCTTATCACGTCATGCCACCTCATCACGTCATGCCACCTCATCATGTCGTGCCACTTCATCACGTCATGCCACCTCATCATGTCATGCCACCTCATCACGTCATGCCACTTCATCATGTCATGCCACTCATCATGTCATGCCACCTCATTATGTCATGCCACCTTATCACGTCATGCCACCTCATCACGTCATGCCACCTCATCATGTCGTGCCACTTCATCATATCATGCCACTTCATCATGTCATGCCACTTCATCATGTCATGCCACCTCATCATGTCATGCCACTTCATCATATCATGCCACCTCATCACGTCCATCACGTCATGCCACCTCATCACGTCCATCACGTCATGCCACCTCATCACGTCGTGCCACCTCATCACGTCATGCCACTTCATCATATCATGCCACCTCATCACGTCATGCCACCTTATCACGTCATGCCACCTTATCATGTCATGCCACCTTATCACGTCATGCCACTTCATCATATCATGCCACCTCATCACGTCATGCCACCTCATCACGTCATGCCACTTCATCATATCATGCCACCTCATTATGTCATGCCACCTTATCACGTCATGCCACTTCATCATATCATGCCACCTCATCACGTCATGCCACTCATCACGTCTGCCAGCCACCTCATCCACTTCTGCCCCCTCAACTCATGCGCACCAAGAATCATCACGTCATGCCACTTCACATGTCATGCCACCTCATCATGTCATCCACCTCATTATGTCATGCCACCTTATCACGTCATGCACCTCATCACGTCATGCCACCCATCATCATGTCGTGCCACTTCATCACGTCATGCCACCTCATCATGTCATGCCACCTCATCACGTCATGAGTGCCACTTCATCGTCATGTCTGCCACCTCATCATGTCATGCCCCTCATTATGTCATGCCACCTTATCACGTCATGCCACCTCATCACGTCATGCCACCTCAGTCATGTCGTGCCACTCATCATATCATGCCACTTCATCATGTCATGCCACTTCATCATGTCATGCCACCACTCATCATGTCATGCCACTTCATCATATCATGCCACCTTCATCACGTCCATCACGTCATGCCAACCTCATCACGTCCATCACGTCATGCACCTCATCACGTCGTGCCCTCATCACGTCATGCCACTTCATCATATCATGCCACAATCATCAACGTATGCCACCTTATCACGTCATGCCACCTTATCATGTCATGCCACCTTATCACGTCATGCCACTTCATCATCATCCATGCCACCTCATCACGTCTGCCACTGATCATCACGTCATGCCACTTCATCACGTCATGCCACTTCATCACGTCATGCCACCTCATCACGTCATGCCACTCTTCATCACGTCATGCTACTTCATACGTCATGCCACCTCATCATATCATGCCACCTCATCACGTCATGCCACCTCATCATGTCATGCCACTTCATCATGTCCATCACGTCATGCCACTCATCATGTCATGCCACCTCATCACGTCATGCCACCTCATCACGTCATGCCACCTCCATCACGTCATGCCGGCAGAATCTGCGTAATTTATTTTAACACCAATTGGCGTGATTCGGCACGAATGGTTATTAGAAACTTCATTTATGAGTGATCAGTAGCAGCCAATGTGTACATTGAGGCAAGTAAAAGTGCATGATTCATAAAAAGGGCCCATAGGAAGATCGGCACCCCTATATGCACTGTAAACGTTATGAACTGCAAGCGTTTCACATAATGTCAGAGTGCATGGCTTGCTTTTTATGCCAACTCCCAAATTTGCTAATAGAATTAAATAAATATTGATACCATCTAAAAGGGACTCAATGACCGGGCAGTGAAGGACTTGGTGTGCTATTTCGTGATTGCAGCCTTACTATTTTTTACTCAAAGATTACGTATGGTTAGCAGCAATTTAAAATGTGATCTGAAGCACAAATTTAATGTTCAAGCTTAAACGCACAACATAAAATAGCATAGAAAACTAATACTGTCAGATCGTAACTCTGATAATGATACTCTCCACCTGGAGACATAAGATAGCCAACTGCCTTCTTTTTCCTGTATCAGCTGCTCGATATGGATGCACTGTTTCCTCATACACAGCACTAGAGACTCGTGGCGCTCAATGCATCTATATCATCATGGTGCTCAATGCATATTCATCATGGTGCTTAACTAATAAGCAAGTCATGGTGCAAAATACATATACTACTAAACTAGGATGCCTTAGGCTAGAAGGATGTACTTATTCCTCATTGTGTGCTGTGGAGAAGTAGGAGGAGGAGGAGATAGGTGAGAGAGATTCAAATGTGATTGGTTGATAAGTTCTGTACATGAAATTGAAATTGTATCTCCAGATGTGTGTGTGTGTTTAAGTACTGTTTCAAGACCATTTCCAGGTAAAGACAGTAAGAATCCATAGTTTAAAGAATAGAGCTTAAAAAAAAAAAAAGAGTAAAGTAGTAAACAAATGAACTAGAAAATTAGTGGAGGCAGATATACAGGAAAGTAGTCAAAACAATAAAAAGTTAGCAATCTGGGTGGTCTTCAGGTAGGAGTGTCTTCTCCAGCACTTCATGACCTCCAAAATCCATTGCCTTCAGTTAGGAGGGGCTCTTCTGGTAGGGGGGGGGGGGGGGGGGGGGGGGGGCTTAGTGTTACGGTATCTCCGAATTCATCTCTTCTGGTGGGGGGGGGCAGTAGGAGGGGCTTAGCATCTTCGTGCAGTATCTCCAAATCCATCTCTCTTCTGGTGATGGGGGGGGGTGGGGCAGTGGGAGGGGCTTAGCATCTTCGTGCAGTATCTCCAGGTAGGAGGGGCTGGTGGTAGGAGGTGCTTAGCATCTTGCAGCTCTATACTACTCTTTGTGTGCTTAGCATTTACTTGAAAAAAAGAAAGATCCCTTACTTACCCCAATTGAACCCAGGTACCCATGCTTCCAAGCCCAATGCTATACCAATTACACCAATGTCGACTCCCCTCCCCCCCCCCAGTATGAAAGTGTCATACAGCATTAGCTCTTGCCACGTGCTGCGTGTCATTTTGATACATGATATGATTCCACAAGAATTTGTTTGAAACAAAAGAGTGCTATTGTTTATCACTATGAGATGTTAGCTACTAAAAGATACTAGTAAAGTAGTGAAAAAGAGTAGTAGTGTAAACAGGAAAGCAATGTGGGGGGTGGCTTTTAAACTTTCTTCGGCTTAGCTTTTTCTTTTCTTGTTAGCAGCTTTGCATTTTTTTTTTGTCGAATTATTTGTGTCTATGATGCTAATGCATAATAAAGAGTGTGTTACC
The DNA here is from genome assembly GCA_013339895.1 of Ephydatia muelleri. NCBI lineage: Eukaryota > Metazoa > Porifera > Demospongiae > Spongillida > Spongillidae > Ephydatia > Ephydatia muelleri. The sequence continues at coordinate 3,117,636 of JABACO010000018.1, forward strand.
ATCTGAACTCATTCATTTGATTTGATTATTAAACGACAAAATTAATGGATCAGTGATTCACCGATGATAAAATATTTCATATCATAAGCCTCTCCTAAAAGGATGTGGGTCTCATTATTACAATTATTGCTCCAATTTATCCTCCTCACCTTTCCCTTCCAATCCCCACCCAATTAAATCAGGGGAAAAGTGATGTTTGCAGTAGGTTAATGACGTCGACCGTATTACTGGTGTCACATGACTCCAATTGAGAAACAAAGAGAACTGACGGTTGCTGTCTTCCCTATGTTTGTGTCAGGTGTAGGGTGTTATTATATTAATATTATTTATTGATCAATCAAAAACATTATACGAAAAGAATGCATTACAGCAATACTACAAACAAACAAGCCTATAGTTCAACTAGAAGCAGGACTTCAAATTACAGTCTGCCCTCCTTATAAGCTCCATGTTTGTTCCCTGAGCTTATAAGGAATTTGAGCTTGTAACGAATGTTGTTTTTTTGCGTGTACCTACAATAACATTATGAATTTAATTACGCGTCAAACACATTAGACTGCATTTTGTCCTGCAAATACACTAGATGCCTAAAATCCTCCTCTGAAAAAATGCCAATGTTATCTCCCACAAACTGTAAGAGACTAGACACACTGTCCTTTGCCTCAGCCAATGAAACAGATTGTGGTTCCTCATTGTTGGGGTCTTGTGTTTCTATTTCGTCAACATCCAAACTTGTAAATGAAGTTGTTTGACCCAATAGCCTTGCTGCAACTTCCGCCATCGTCTCCTCCCCTTCTGTTTCCATCTCTCCAGGATCCATTACCCAATCACCTGCTGCCATTCGGGTCACTCCTGGTTCAACAGGCAGCCTTGTAATTACAGCAGCTATCTCCCTTAGTTGGGAACTTTCTCCAGCATCCGCTGCCATCATTGCTGTTCTGTCTGGTCTCATCTGGCTGATCCAATTCCAGGCAGAACCCCTGACTTGCACCAACAGTTCAAGATAGTTGTGACGGAGAGTTCCTGCCAGGCAGCTACAAGCCAAATAATGGCCTGAATGTATCAAGAGTAAAGGATATTGCAAGTATATGTAAGAGTACATGTAGCTCAAAAACAAAAATCCTATATCACAAGTAAAAAAAAACACAGACCTGCTTAAGATTGGTCTTAAGCGACAGTGCCTGTAGATCCTGACTGGAATCAATGTCGTACTGCTGAACCATATAACGAGCCAGCTTGCCTTTGTAGTGGGCCTTAAAGGCAGCAATGATACCCTGGTCCAAGGGCTGCACAACGGATGTGCAGTTTGGTGGCAGAAAAAGGAGCAAAAGATTGCTCAACCTAAAGGCATCAAGGCTGCCCACTTTTGTAAGTAATGTGTCTGCCACACCATGTGAACTGGCATTGTCCAGCAACATCACGCAGTTACGCTGTTGTGACAAAAATTGCTCATTCACCTTCTTAGACCAATCAGTGAAAACCTGCAGAAAATCGCAGTGAGTTGAAAAATAAAATAACCTGAAGCTCAATACTACACTTACCTCGCTACGCATCCAAGCCTTCTTATGTAATAATAGGACACCACAATATCAGGGTTGAAGCTGTTCCCAAAACAGCGGGGCCGCTTGTATTTATGAATCACGATGGGTTTAAGGCGCTCAGTTCCACAACATTAACAGCTAGGCCCACTGTTATGCGATCTTTTACTTTCTTAAAGCCTCTCACATCAGTAGTTGTGGTGAGTGTACGATCAGGCTAAAGTAATTCAAAGTTTCTTTTACAACATGAAAAATAATCTATTTATTGGTATTGTTATAACGTCACTTACTGCCTGTCTGTAGTATAAACCTGTCTCATCAAAATTGAAGATGTCATCTGGTCTGTAGTGGCTCAGAATATCCGGCAGCTCTCTCTGGGCTCTTGCAACACCTTGCTGGTCAGCGCCACCAGCTTCCCCGTGAAGATGCACAGAGAAAACACCATGGCGTTTTTTCCATTTGGCTAGCCAACCATGGCTAAGTCCATCAGCAGTGTGATCATCATCCAGCATAATGTTTGCAGAAGAAGTAGATGGAAGGGAGGATTGAGGTGTGGCTGCAGATGGAGGCGAGGCTGCAGATGTAGAAGTGACAGGTGATGGAGGTGTGGCTGCAGATGTCTGAGTGACAGGAGAGGGAGGTGTGGCTGCAGATGTCTGAGTGACTGCAGAAGGAGTGGCTGCTGAAGTCAGAGTGAACTGGGTGGCTCCAGTGTCTCCAGATGTAAGAGGAATGACTCCAGATGAAGCACTTATTGAAGCTACAGCTCCTCGTCGATTAATTTGCAGGTGCATGGCCAATTCTGATGCTTTTGACAGCAACAGAGCATCAGAAAGCATTCCATTGCGCTCACGTACGCTGGAGAGTATGTGAAGTAATTAATCAGTATTTGCTACACACTCAAACTCTATGGCATAGTCATACCTTTTAAACCAAGAAAAAAGCCCCTCGTCTAGTAGTGGCCACATTGGGGCACGCCTCCTACACCTATTTTTGTCTGGTTCGTAAGGGCTTAGATCGTGGAATCCAGCACGCACTGCTTTCCCAACCACTGTCCGACAGATGTGCTTCCCCGAGATTTGGCTAAACCACGCAGCAACCTTCTCATCCGAGTCACCCGTGGAGACTTTCCTACGTGCAATGTTGCATTTCTCATCCACTGTGAGCTTGTTCCTGGCTTTCGCGTTCGATTGTGACTCCGACATGGCAGCGTTATGCGAACAAACTGCGCACACGTGCATTTTATACCATCAAAAGCGTAACGAATGCGCCTTTGCGCAGACAACAATAAGTTTCTTGTGCTGGTTTATGCGCTGAATGCGCGCAATTGTCATGTTTTGTCAGCTGCAGACATCGCTGTACAACCCTTTCTTATCGTTATGTGGCACTTGCAAGACGAATATGCTTTCATCTTACATGCAGTATACACTGTGGTTAAATGCACTATATACTGTGGGTTATGAATTAATTTAGGTACACACCCCTGAGCTTATAAGGAGGGAACGAGCTTATAAAGTGGTGTGCTTATAAGGAGGGCAGACTGTACCCATGTACCAACTCCTTGCCACGAACCTCACTAAAAGACATGTTGAGGCGATTTTGTTGACTATTTTTGGTTTGGAGATAGACTGGCTGATTCAAAGCAGAGATGCAAGGCGGGAGAAAACACTATGAACCTCTTTCCCCCAGTTACCATACACATGTCCACCCCAGTCCTGGCATCTTCTGTCATTGGCTGCATGCTTCCTTATTTCAGCTGCATGGGCTGCAGCGCCCACAGATACATTAGCCTCATTCGGGGTGAAAGGGGTAAGGAGTGGGATGACTGTGACATCAAAGGCAGCTGGCATGCCTCTGTCCCAAACCTGAACAAGGATGTCTGCAGGGATAAACCATACCCTACTTCAACTCTCACTGATAGATGGGCATGACACAAATTGGCAAAGATGTCACTCAGATGGTTGTGCCACATCCCCACCACGTCTGCAAGGGTCAAGAACGATGTCAGGACAAAGGAGGCGCAAGGAAACTCCTGAGGTATCAAGACCCAAACCACCACATATGATTATTCGTACTAATATTAATAACTTCACATGTACAGCACACAGATAATGACACCTAAAATTAAACAGTTAACTTGGAACAACTCTCCTAGACAGGATGGCTCTAGCTACTCACCTCACTAGAGACTCTTTGACTTCGGGTAGCTCTGGCTGATTGAAAGTCCAGTCACCCATGTACTCAATGATGGGACAGACACACTCCAAGCTTTTGAAGTACTTCAAAGACATATGTATTAGTAAATGGTAACAACCTGATCGATCATTCAATGCATTCACATGCAACAAAACTTACTGATTTGCTTACATGTCCTGCATACAGAGCAAGTGGATGCCACCTTTCTGTTTGCCTTAGTAAGTATTGATATGCACATGACTATTACCTGTATAGTCTATTACCTGTAATAGTCATGTGCATATCAATACTTACTAAGGCAAACAGAAAGGTGTAGGCAACTCCTAATTAGTGCTGAATCGCGGGATGCAAGACTTAAATAAGGCAAACATGAGTGGTGTTTGTGACTCAAGTTTTTGAGATGGTGAGGGAGCACAATTTCTCTTTTCTTGTATCCAGAAGAATGGAACTAGACTTAAGTGACATTATCTCTGCTCTTAATGCTTTGGAATGCATTTGTATTTTATTATGCTGCAAAGCATATTTAGCAAGAGCATCCAAACGCCGACGACCTAGCACAATACCTATTGCTTTTCTGGAAGGAGTCAGCTGGTATAACTGATCAATCAACAGCAATCTGTTGCATGCAAAACTATAACTGAAGTCAGCAATATGTAACTGATATGTATACCTTTACTGGTGTAGCTTCGCTTGTGCTAGATTCCAAACGCTGGCGTTTCGGATCTGGTGTACCACGTCTGCTTGCTGGAATACTTTTGCGATGAGTGCTACTGAGGGGTTCATCTCGATCTAGCACTCCATAGTACGCAAAACTGATGACGCAAGTCCCCTAACTTGTTGCTAAGTCACACATAGTTTAGCCTGCAACTTTTGCAACTTATCTCCTATTGTCCAGCACGGCCTGCAGAATCTGCAGGCCGTGCTGGACAATATGGGATGCATGGTTGCTATCAGTCAATTATTGGGCATTATTAATGGAGCATACATTAATAGAACATACATTTCACTCTTTAGAACAGCAGGGATGAACATGAAGATGAAGAAGATGACGATGACACTGCAACACTTGAGGTATCACCTGTGATGCAGTTTGTTCACTTCAGAACATTTGTTTTCTTTTTTGAACACAGCCTCTGGATGAATTTATTTCAGGCATTCCTGAAGAAAAGGAGAAAATGACAGTTAGTTCCAACACATCTTAACACCCTACGTTGCTCATTTAATGTGAAATGTAAAATGTGGCTTGTACTTTGATATTAGGCTATTAAATTTAGTCAATTACATGTAGGGAATATTTTCTTTAATTGAGTCATATTTGAATAATGTGTGTGGGGATACTATATTTGGTGGACCTGTAAATTCAATTTACGCATGCTGTTTTCATGTTGCAGAAGTCACAGATTGTTATGGCAACTCTCCAGTCGATTTTCAAACCAGTCTATGACCCGCCTGTCCCAAGACTGCTAAGGTGAGGACTGTCATAAGTCAAGCAGTAGGAAAATGGGAAGGTTTATTACAGTTAGCTTACTGTAAGAACCCCTTCATGAAGTCCGAGGGCAGTCTGATTGGTTGCGCTATCAGACAGGTTGCACCATTTGAAAGGCTTCAGCAAAACTACATATACATGGTGCTAATGAAATCCTAGGGCATCATATTGTCCAGGGAGGGGATGTGCACGACCTGAGGCAATTAGTACACATGCTGTGTCATGATCTGTCCAAGCCACTGCTCCCCATCAACCTTTGTAGTCCACCTAACCTTTGCCACTCTCTGAGCACTACACGCACACTTATCAAAATTAAATGTTCACGAGAATTTACTTGTCATACTGCTTTTATGTATTTGCGTGTAATTGCAGTGATTTGTTTTCCCCAGGAGTTGCGAATGGCTTTGAAGAAACCTGGAGTGGATGTTAATGCTCAAAACAGTGAGAACGATGCTCCAATTCACTCAATTACAAAAACCAAGTGTCCACGCAAGTCAAAGTGGAAGAGAGAAGTACTCTACGCATTGCTCTCAAAGAGTCCTGCACAGGTTAACCTTAAGGCTAAGGACGGGATGACAGCTCTCCACTTTGCAGCTCTGGTGAGTGTGGTTCTTGCTACTGTGGGCATTAAACAAGCACTAGTGAACTCTCATCTTTAGGAGTGTGACGTTGAAGCAGTGACAGTTTTGTTGGTGTTCAGGGCAGACCCCAACGCACTAAATGACGAGGGCAAAACACCCCTTGATCTTTTAGATCTTTACGAGCAGAAGATAACAGCGGAAGAGGAAGACAATGGTTTGGTTGCCCCAAAAGATGGACTAGCTGGTGCCATGGAAGCAGCTAAGCAGTGGAGGATGAATTTGAAAGATTTACTGAGTCCAGATCCAAAAGAGGACATTGAACGATGTAAAGAAATCCTGGTGGGAATCGGTGGGAGACGCAGCCAGCCTCCTGTTGACTGCACCCTACAGTACCAATACCATGTGTTCAGGGTTAAGAGAGACATTGCAATTGTGTACAAGCAAGTGAAAGATTCAATATGCAATAACATTGATATGGTTTCCATTGGATCACCGAACACTGCACAGGACATGACACAATGTCTGGCCCAGCAGTTTAGAGACCAAGCCATGCTGAAGAAAGGAGGGAGCCGTATTCTGTTCCTGGATGGTGGTGGGGTGAAAGGAATGGGTCTGATCGAGATATTGAGCCACATTGAAACAGCGACAGGGAGGAAGATTGTGGAACTGTTTGATTGGATTGTGGGAACGTCCATTGGTGGTGTAATAGCTCTTGGATTGGTGCATGGTAAGCTTGCAAATAGTCGAACACCTAGTTTGTGAATGTTTACAGTAAATGTGCATATGTTGCATGTGTGCACAGGTATTTTGTGCAGAAGTGTAGATGCATGTAGATACTTGGCCCCCTGTAGCAAAGAAATCAATGAAAGAATTGCAGCAGGTTGGGTTCAGGATCAGAGATGAAGTGTTTGCAAAGGCAAAATTCCAGGTTGGTTTTAATTCCTCAAAATTGGAGAACATATATAGAGATGCATTTGGAGAAGATTTGACAATGGATGCGGTGAAATACCCAAGGTACGCAGGCCTATTTGCAAACATGCTGTATGCGATTGGATATATGTTGGGGTTGCCATGGTCTTGATGCTGTTATTGCCATGGGCTTGATGCTGTTATTGCCATGGTCTTGATGCTGTTATTGCCATGGTCTTGATGCTATTGCCATGGTCTTAATACTATTGCCATGGTCTTGATGCTGTTATTGCCATGGTCTTAATACTATTGCCATGGTCTTGATACTGTTATTGCCATGGTCTTGATACTGTTATTGCCATGGTCTTGATACTGTTATTGCCATGGTCTTGATGCTATTGCCATGGTCTTAATACTATTGCCATGGTCTTGATACTGTTATTGCCATGGGCTTGATGCTGTTATTCCATGGTCTTGATGCTGTTATTGCCATGGTCTTGATACTGTTATTGCTAGTACTATCCTTTCACTAGTCCTTTTCTTTCTTTGTTCCCTTCAACCCAGCAATATCTTAATTTTATTTATGTGCTTTTGTCATATTGCTTCTCTGTTTGTTTGTTCTGTAGGGTCCTTATTACAGCTGTCAAAAAACAGAAGTCTGAATTAAAATTGGAATTTTTTAACAATTGCTTCGAGAGTCCCCACAAACCTCATCTGTGCACAGGTAATTATTAATCACATATACTGTTTTTATGCCAAGTTCTCTAAAGTGTGATGTATTATTTTGCAGCTTATTTAACCCATATTCAATCAATGTGTGCACAGCTAGGATCAAATTTTCAGTGTAGTAATGACCTACTTTCTATTCTATTGCCCAATGTTTACAGTTTATGTAGTATTTTCATGTCCTTTTTACTGCTTCCAAATATGGTCGTTCCAAAGTTAGAATGCAAGGACTAAGGTTACTGAGGGATATAATTTAATGCATACAGTTTGATGACTGTGGATTATAAGATCGCACGCTCTTTTTTACCTGGAGTCCACTTGACAAGGTGTTCTCTTAGGTTTGTAGTTTAAAATGCCCTTTGCACACAGAAAAGGTCTGGAAGGTGGCCAGGTACACTTCAGCTGCTCCAATCTTCTTCACTGATATGGACGACTACGTTGATGGTGGCGTGCTGGCCAACAACCCTTCCATAGACGGCCTTGCCACCATCATGAGGCAATACAGGAAGATGGGGCAGACACTGCCCATCTCCTTGGTGGTATCTCTGGGCACAGGCATGTGTGGCACGCAGAGGATTGGCAGCATTGATGCACAGGATATGGCTAGATGGAGGATGGAACCTTTGATGGAACGGGTGAAGAACCTAGCTACACTGCTGTCTACTGCTGTAAGTTAGCATGTGTGGTAGGGTGTTTGCTTTACATGCATCTTTGCCTTTAAGCTTACTGAATCTGAAAGAACAGCAGAAACCTGTAGAAGCTTCTGTGAAGACAAAGACATTCCTTTCTTTCGTTTCAGTCCGAAACTGAATGCAAATGTCTTCTTTGCTGAGCCGAACCTTGAAAAACTGTTCTCCATGATCCTCAACGTGAAGAGCTACGTGCACACTGCTGACTTCAGCCAGTCGATGGGCAAACTTTTGGCTACCTTGCAGCAGTTGGATACCAGCTTCGTGGAGTTGGATGAAAGATATGATACCATGCTAGCATCAGCGCCGAACTGAATTGCCCTTTTATTTATTAATCGTTTTAATACAAAGACATGAAATCATAAACATAGTATAGACTCGGCTATTGCATTTGCCGTATAGACTACAGAGCTAATAGTTCGGAGGACTGCATTCTACCAGCGGAGTACGGCAAATGAAATCAATAAGACAGTCACAATAGCCGAGTCAAAGAAATAAGGATGATGATGTAATGATCTCAGCACACTCGCTGAATCTTTGCCCGAAGCAGAGCGACTTAGCAGTGGCGGATCCAGGGGGGGGGGGGGGGGGGGTTGGGGGGGGTTGCAACCCCCCCTTTCAGACCCGTAATGAATAATATTAACATTCACTAATAGGAAATTCGGAACAAAAGAGAAAGATTCCTATAGGCGCTTCCACACTAGCAAGGCTAAAAGGCTAACCTAATCGAGCATTGCACATTAATTTTATTAATAATCATGTACGTGCACATGTAGTTATTATCAATAGTTACGTAAGTGCATGGTGCTTACTTGCGTAAGCAACATTTACAACTGTATTCTTTATATAAAATAACAAGCAAAATAGCTTCTGTACTGATGCTAAACAAAAAGTAACGGCGTGCGCATGCCTCGTGTAATGGACCCGCGATTTTGTCTTGTCTTGAACACAAGCTTTCTGTAGCATTTTCTGTCAGTGCAGAAGGTTATACAATCTACTCTACGTGATTCGATTCAAAACGATCGCTATAGCGATTGCTTGTTCTGTGATAGTGGAATCAATTTTCTTTCGCTCGTATGCAACCATGCAAGAGGCGATGTAACTTATAAGTCTTCTCCAATACGGCAATAAACTACAGTATCACACTGCACTCTAAAGAACAAAACAGGACATTTATAAAAACTCTTACTCAAGTATGCATGCAGAAGTAAGCATTGATCAATCTATATGATTAAACATGAAAATGATCCTACGAGATCGAGGCACCGTATACATGTAAATGGTCATGGAGAGCGCTTGCCAGATATCGCCGAAGTAGCTACATGTAGTTAATCAATGAGAAGGATCAAAACATATGCAACATCTTTTGGCTTTGATTTCCATGCATGCGTGCACTATATAAAGAAAGAGTACCTGTGGATGAAATCTGCATGCGAGCACATCCCAGAAAACTGTTTCAAGCATCCGATTGTAGTACATAGATCCAGCAATTCTTATAATCGTACATGTAAATTTCTAATTCATGAAAAAAACAACTATTTCCGTTTTTGCGCGCAGTTTTATGTAGTGTTTTGAGCATGATATAATAAAAAGCGTTGGCGTCTGGGGCGGAGCCCCAGACCCCGCTGGGGGAGCTTGCAGCGCTAGCTGGGCGGGCGGGGTTCCCCCTCCCGCACCCGCCCCTCTTTAATTAATCATTATTCATTAACAACCCCCCTTTTCTGAAATCCTGGATCCGCCCCTGCTTAGGAAGCACTTTTCATAAGGCCTTTGAGATTGAACAGTAGATCTGTTACCTCCATATTAACATATACAATTCATTCTTGTGTGAATTATTCACACAGCGTGTTGTTCTACCAGTTTCGTCGCTGTATTTCAGTGCGTATAAATAATCACTACCGTATGTGCTAATTAAGGAAAAATTGAAATAATAATGCGCATAATAGTGTTAAAAAATCAGCATACTCAGTAAATCATAAGCACACCCAAGTTGGATAGGCTCATTGTTGGATCGATGCCATGGCTGCAAGGGTCACTCCACATGAAGCAAACGATTTCAGACGTACAAGACACTGTGAGTTACTTAGTATGCACAGTCTTAAGTACTTCCCAAGCTCTGTCTCGTGTGAGTGTTTATTGGTTCACGCATCCGTTTAGCTTCAGCGTCTCCCAGTACTTGAAGTGACTCGCACGAGTACACACACACACCACCACCGTATATACCACAACCCATGTAATTTACCCACAGTAAAAAGCGGTAAGTTTAAGGCAGGAACGAGGTCGCGTAACCTGCGGGGCGTTGAGTTAATTGCATGACCTCTGTGGGATATCGTTATTGTATATTTCCACCTGGCTTCCATTCATACTAGTATGTTATGTCACGTGGTCACGCGTCCTGGATACCACTGCGTATTTGTAGGTTGTGCCTATTAATACTTGAGGGCTGTATGTTCTACACATGAAGAGAAGCTCTGCACCCTCTTATGGTCATGTATATATCAGCCCCAATGGCTGGCGTCATATACACATAATCCTTGCACACCCTCCAACAAGAAAAATGTACATTCGTCTTGTTAGATTATGCAAATGTACGTGTGGGTGCGGTCTGGATCATTTTGGATCGCAGTCTTTGATGCTTAAAACATGGTATTGGCAAATCCTCTTTGCAACCACCATTCCTCTCAACTTATAGCCATGTGTATCAACCAAATCAGTGATTAGTTGTACGTGTCAGGCAGGATGGTGGAATTGGAGGGTTAGATGGGAGGGTGAGAGATTGTGGAGGGATGGTGGAGAGTGAGAGGATTGTGGATGGATGGTGGGAGAGTGAGCGGATTGTGGAGGTGGTGGCCGTGCGCGGCTTGGGTGGCTGGTGGTGGCGGCGTGCGGCTTGTTGGCGGCTGGTGGGCGCGTGCGCGGCTTGTGGCGGGCTGGTGGGCGCGTGCGCGGCTTGTGGCGGCTGGTGTGGCGCGTGCGCGGCTTGTGGCTCTGGTGGGCGCGTGCGCGCTTGTTGGCGGGCTGGTTGGCGCTGCGCGGCTTGTGGCGGCTGTGGTGGGCGGGCTTGTGGCGGGCTGCTGGGCCGGCTGTGGGCTGTGGGCGGCTTGTGGCGGGCTGCTGGGCCGGCTTGTGGCGGGCTGGTGGGCGGCTTGTGGCGGGCTGGTCGCGGGCTGTGGCTGGCTGGTGGGCGGGCTTGTGGCGGCGGGTGGGCTGGCTGGTGGCGGTGCTTGGAGCCTGGCCCCCTCTTCCCTCCTTTGTGTGTGTGTGGGTGTGTGTGTGTGTGTGTGTGTGTGTGTGTGTGTGGTGTGTGTGTGTTGTGGTTGTGTGTGTGTTGTTGTGTGTGTGTGTGTGGTTGTGTGTGTTGTGTGTTTGTGTGTGTGTTGTTTGTGGTGTTTGGTTTTTCTGCACGCATGCATTTTCACATGCATAGTGCAATGCATTGCTTTGGGGCTGTAGGATTCTATGGAGAGAACCAGGATGAAATTGTCCCAGACATGGGATTTCTGACACTGTCTCATCATATTGATTGCTAATGTGGTTTCAACTAATTTCATACATGTTACATTCTTTTTCTACCAGAGGTGTTTTAAAATCAATTAGATAATCTGCCCAAAACAACAACAAAAAATCAGTCAGAAGGGGTGTGGTGTAGGGAAGTGAGGGGACATTGCTACAACCTTTGAACTGATATTTGAGGCTGCTGTAGGAAATGTGATCACGACTGCAAACCTTATGTTTCCTTCAGGCCATTGAGGATGAGGAGATTTGGATGGGATTTGACCCAGCTGTAAGTTGTTTCTTTGGTAACTGGTGTGTATTTTCAAGTGCCTTTACATGTATGACAAGAACTATGAGCATGATGAACGTGTCGAGGAACAAAGCACTGTTACACCTTCACCTACAGCCACACCCCCTACAGCCACACCAGAGGTTTGTAATTTTCATTGTTTATTCCACTGTCTCTTATTGCTGTACTGTGTCTGCTTGTATTGTGTGTGTGTGTGTGTGTGTGTGTGTGTGTGTTGTGTGTTTGTGTGTTTGTGTGTGATATGTACGTGTGGTGTGTGGTATTTATGTTGGTGTGTGTTGTGTGTTATGTGTGGTGTGTATTTATGTGTGTTTGTGTCTGCCTATGTTGTATGTTGTGTGTGTATAGCCGCTAGAAGAAGTCAAAGAGAAACGTACGGTTAGCTGCCTACTATCAAGTTGTGACCCTAACATCCACCAGTATATTAAACCTTTTAGAAGTCACAAACTGTGATAGCAACACTCCATGCACTCTTCAGACCATTCTCTGATGTTCCAAAGAATGCAAAAGTGAGAATAGACCTCTGTCATTAACTTGCTAGAAGTTATGGTACAATGACATGCAGAATGGATGGACACAATCCATGCACAAAACATGCCAATATAAAAATGGTTGCATGTTTGTGTTTTGTCGTATCAGTTAGATATAGTTTAAAGTTGTAATATATGTTTGTTTACATCTCAGCTAAATGAAGTGGCAATTGAGGACTTCAATGTAAGCTATAATTGTGTGCATCTGCAGTGCATTTCATAACATGGCACTCCCCCGTGTGAAGAATAATGAGGAGGAGTTTCCTGAAGAAGATGACAATGACGAAGACTCTGCCACATTGGAGGTTCGTCTTTTGGGTGGTATCTTTCTTGACATGCTCATTCTCTCGGTTTCTCTTGTTTGTGCTTTGTCTTGTTGCGTTTCTTCTCTCTCTCCCCCTCTCCCTTCCTTCCCTCTCTCCTTCCTTCCCCCCTCCCTCCCTCCCTCCCACTCTCTCCTCCTTTCGTATTTTATATTCTGTTTCACTCACTTGTGCTCTCATTCCAACCTCCCCACCCCTTTGGTTCCTCCCCCTCTCCTCTCCTCTCCTCCCCACCCCTTTGGTTCCTCCCCCTCTCCTCCCCTCTCCTCCCCTCTCCTCCCCTCTCTCCTCCCCTCTCCTTCCCCTCTCCTCCTCTTCTCCTTCCCCTCTCCTCCCCTTTACTCCCCTTCCTGTCTCCTCCCCCTCACTTTCCCACCCCCTTTTGTGTCTCTACCAGCCTATAGAAGAATTCCCTGAAGAGAAAGAAAAGCTGAAGGTTTTTATTTAAAATACAAACTATCTATTTATGTCTCATCATTTCAGAGGTCACAGATTGTTATGGCAACTCTTCAGGCGATTTTCAAACCAGTCTATGACCCGCTATACTGTCCTAAGACTGCTAAGGTGAGGACCGTCATAAGTCAAGCAGCAATTCTGTTCTTATGTCCAGCCTCATGTGTTTGAGTTGAAAGTATTGATTAGCTCACACATAAATGTTGATGTGGCTGTTACTGTGCGAGTGAGGGGGAACCCATGCTTTCCTAAAGCAGTAGAGATGCCAATACCATGCACAACTTTCATTTTACTATCTGAACAGTAAGTTAGCTCCCAACCGGTACACATATAAAGTTAGTAAACTATATTGGCTTACTCAAAGTTTGAAGTCTCAGTTGATGTGGCTGTAAAGGGGAGCTTTTCAATATGGCAAACCACCAAATCTGCTTCTAAAAGACAAACAGAAGTACTGTTGAACTTTATTTAATATAAATATCTTTGTATGTGCACACTGTGAGCAAATAATTAACAGTACGCCAATATTGTGTTGGTTACCACAAAGCTATAGTGTGTGCAGTGCACATACTATACATCATGTGTGTGTGTGTGTGTGTGTGTGTGTGTGTGTGTGTGTGTGTGTGTGTGTGTGTGTGTTGTGTGTGTGTGTGTGTGTGTGTGTGTGTGTGTGTGTGTGTGTGTGTGTGTGTGTGTGTGTGTGTGCTTGGGTGTAGGAGCTCGTGTTGGCATTCAGGAAACCTGGAGTGGACATCAACGCTCGAAACAGTGAGAACGATGCTCCGATTCACTCAATTACAAAAACCAAGTGTCCGCGCAAGTCAAAGTGGAAGAGAGAAGTACTCTACGCATTGCTCTCAAAGAGTCCTGCACAGGTTAACCTTAAGGCTAAGGACGGGATGACAGCTCTCCACTTTGCAGCTCTGGTGAGTGTGGTTCTTGCTACTGTGGGCATTAAGCAAGCACTAGTGAACTCTCATCTTTAGGAGTGTGACGTTGAAGCAGTAAAGGTTTTGTTGGTATTCGGTGCAGACCCCAACGCACTAAATGACGAGGGCAAAACACCCCTTGATCTTTTAGATCTTTACGAGCAGAAGATAACAGTGGAGGAGGAAGACAATGGTTTGGTTGTCCCCAAAGATGGACTAGCTGGTGCCATGGAAGCAGCTAAGCAGTGGAGAATGAGTTTGAAAGATTTACTGAGTCCAGATCCAAAAGAGGACATTGAACGATTTAAAGAAACTCTAATTGGAGTTGGAGGCAGGCGCAGCCAACCCCTTATCGACTGTACCCCTCAGTACAACTGCCATGTCTTCAAGGTCAAAGACAATATTGCGGTTGTTTTCAAGCAGCTGAAGGACTCGATATCCCATAACATGGATCTCATTTCCATCGGTTCAACAGACACTTCACCTGAGATGGTGCAGTGCCTGGCCCAGCAGTTCAAGGACCAAGCCATGCTGAAGAAAGCAGGGAGCCGCATGTTGTTCCTGGATGGCGGTGGGATTAAAGGACTTGTTCTGATTGAAATCTTGAGCCAGATAGAGATGGCAACGGGGAAGCAGATCGTGGAGCTGTTTGATTGGATTGTGGGGACTTCCATTGGTGGCGTTCTAGCCCTTGGATTGGTGCATGGTAAGCCTGCTGCATTGCATGGGAATATAGGAAGAGTGTTGTGTTATAGACATACAAAACCAACACACGGATCAATTGACAATTTTATGCACTACCAGTCGCATATGATTAATTGAAAGTACATGCGCAAGACGAAACAAGCACCTAGCCTTATAGCCACCATGTGCTGGTCATTCAACGACCACATGTGCTGGTCATGTCAACCACCACCTGTGTACTCCATGTATTGGTGGAATATATAGCATGCAAACTTGTCTTTTTATTGTTTTTGTGTAATTTGTTGCCTGTCTGTGTAGTTCTGACGCATAATTTCATCTGGATTTTTTTTAAAAGAATCTGAAATTATTTTTGGGTTGGCTGTGCATTGTAGATGCAGCTAATAGCATTGGTGGATACTTCCCTACACAGTTGGGCGGTCCCTGAAGGATATAAGACAAGATGGACTTAGGATCAGGGATGAGATATTTGCAAAGGCAACCTTCCAGGTAGGGTACAATACCTCGAAACTGGAGAGAATATACAGGGATGCATTTGGAGATGATTTGGCAATGGACTCAGTGAAGTACCCAAGGTATGTGGCAGCATGATCGTCATTACAAGCCTGCGCTCCCATGCTTAATTAAGATGTGCATACATGTATGTATATGCATTTCACCTCCATTTTATGAATGCTTTTATAAATGATTGAACTCCTTGGGGACACCCTCCTCCCCTCTGATTCGTCACTTGAAACTCCATGCAAGGAACATGGAATACTGCCATGTTGAGCCCATCAAACCTTAACCAGTATTGGTAGCATTTTATTCCTACTTGTGTAATTTTACATACAAACTGACATGAAACTACCTCACTGTGTGTTGTGTTTGACATCTGGTTTTGATTACTCACTCCAGGGTATTGATTGCTGCCGTTAATAAGCAAAAGACGGAATTGAAATTGGAGTTTTTCAACAATTGTTTTGAGAATCCACAGAAACCACACCTGAACACGGGTATGTATGACTTGTGGCAAGGGACACAGGCCCCCCCCCCCCCCTCACTCTCAGACAATGTATTGGTACAGTGTAATCCTTGGGTTGACCAGATGTGCCATACCAAGACATGGTCATGGTTTGTGGTTGGTCAGGTTAGAAGCCCAACTATTGGAACCACCTAACCCTTGATGATGGGCAGAAAAATCAGTGTACAGGGTACAAAAGGTTAGGTAGGGCTATGAGATTGCCTTCCCAGACAATGGACCCTTGACAAGATCTGATTCTGCTAGTTAGTTGGTGAGGTAATACTTTCCCATGCCTTGTATAAACTGTTCCCACTAGCAAGGGTCTTGTGAGTCATGTCAGGTTCCCATTGAACTTTGTTCACTACCTAATGCCATAACTAACGTTTATACATGTATATTGCTCTGTATATGGTATGGCCATATTAACACTGAATAATGCCTAGAATGGTCTGCTGTTATCAAGTGTATTAAATTAATTACCAAGAATTTCATATGTTTTGTGAAAGGAATTGTCACATCAAGCTTTGTGTCATCATTTGTATACAAAGATTGCACACTTGCTACATTTTCTCTCATCCTGACAGAAAAGGTCTGGAAGGTGGCCAGGTACACTTCAGCTGCCCCTCTCTTTTTCACGGAGATGGATGACTATGTTGATGGTGGCGTGCTGGCCAACAACCCGTCCATAGATGGCCTTGCCACCATCATGAGCCACCATAGGAAGATGGGGCAGACACTGCCCATCTCCTTGGTGGTGTCTGTTGGGACAGGAATCATTGGTGAGCAGAGAATTGGCAGCATTGATGCGCAGGAGGTAGTGGCAAGATGGAGGATGGAACCTTTGATGGACCGGGTCAAGAACTTGGCTACCCTGCTGTCTACTGCTGTAAGTGTACTATGTCTCTGATCCATAATTCAGTATGCATTTGTTTTAGTTAACCGAATCTGAAAGCTCAGCTGAAACATGCCAAAGCTTTTGCGAGGACAAAGACATTCCCTTCTTTCGATTGAATCCGAGGTTGAACACTGACATTTTCATTGGTGAACCAAACCTTGAGAAGATATTTAGCATGATCCTCCAGACCCAGAATTACCTAAGCTCTGCAGAATGTAAACAATCAATGGACAGATTGATGGCAACTATTCAGCAGCTAGACACCAACTGTGTGGAGTTGGATGCCAGATACGATTCTTTGTTAGCTCAGTTGTCACAGGTGAACTAGTTGCAGAGCTTGTGTGTTTAACTTGATATCACTAATACTGCATGTATGTCTAATGATTTGGAGTATTATGGAGGAGTTCTTTTGTTTCTGTTCAATTGTGGTTCAATTCATAAGCAATGGATCATGTAATGGTACCAGTTTCGCTTCGTTTTTCCTACAAATCACGTTGATACACTATGGAGTAGTACTGCATTCTATTTGGTGCCATAAATCAATTCCTTGAATCATTAACACAGCAAAATAATTACCGCTATAATTAATGACAAGCAGAGACATGTGGCCTCCACTGGGCTAACCAGCATTGTGGGGAATGTTGAACATGCTTCTAGACGCGCAGCTCAAAAGCAGCATGAGAAAGCAGGAGCAGACATTATGAGCACTGTGTAGATCAAAATTGATTTTTATCTTGCTGTCAGATTCTGGTCCAGAGTCCCAGCACACACTAGACTAATGAATCCACAACACACAACCACATATGACACAACATGGGTACACACAAAGGACACAACATGGGTACACAGTGCTCACTATCATGACCCCGGTGGTCAATGAATTACAGTATGTATTTTGAAATACTAATCTCAAACAATATATATATCTTGTCTTCACAGTCAAAAGTGTACAACAGCCCCTTATTACGATTCAGTTATTGGAACGAAAGGAGGGAGGAGTCAATCTTTTTCAGGTGTAGTCCTGCAGGTTCACTTAAGTACTATTAGGCTACCATCAATGAAGGAGTTGGGCGGCCACTTGGCTGGGTCTGCGGCCAAGACGAGATGCCTTATACTTTGAACTTTATTAACCTGGACTTAACCCCAAATGTTGGCGGCAACATTCCAAATAACCGCCTATCGAAAATGACGCCATAACCTACTATAAAACAAAGATGTTTGCAAGGTGTAAATATTGTGTAATATACCGGTGACAGTGCAAAGATGCTCCGATCAGTTGCTGGACGTATATTGAATCCACGGGTGAGAAAACGGGCATACTCGATTCGATTCGTCATGGTCACCGCCTTTGCACGCCTTTGCACACCGCTCTCTTTGAGACGGAGACAAGCTTAAAGCGTGTGTGACAATATGTATCTCTCTTCATAGCTAAACAGTGCCTTGGTTCGGTGTTCGTATTGTACTGCACAGACGCCAAAGCACACTCTGTCACCATGGGAGCGGTTTGTCGTGAACGTTACCCGTACAGGGAAGACGGGCGAAATACCAGGCGCAGTAAGGTTAGTAGGAGGAGATGGCTGTCCGCATCTAAGGGACTAACCCATTACGAACGATGTGGGGGCGATCAGGTGGCTGGCATATCTACTTCTTTCTTCCGCTCACCGCCTACCTTCCTGTATTGTGATATCAAACGTACTAGTATTGAAAGTGGGCTGGATTAAGTGTGGTGATGTCTTTTTACTTTGATCCCTTGGCTCCCTGAACACATCGATTGGTCATCTGCTGTGTTGGAGTCATATGGATGACCTAAGGGGTGTCATTGACAAGTTTCTATGGTTGGTCATGAACTGCTCATGAAACTGTTATGCTAATATATAGATCCTTGCAGAGCACACTACTAGAATGACCAGGGCAAAGTTAGTTGACCTATTGACCTATTCATATTACAGGCCCTCATATTACTTCTAATATTCTATGGTCAAGCATGACTATGCAGATTAGCAAAATGTGTGTGTGTTTGTGTGTGTGTGTGTGTGTGTGTGTGTGTGTGTGTGTGTGTGTGTGTGTGTGTGTGTGTGTGTGCACGCTGCCATGTTGTAATTCTTTTCCTTCCGTGCAGCTACGAGACCATGGATAAGGCTAATTCAAGATTTCGGATAATGTTGATGTTTGGAATGATGTCGTTTTGTGTCCTGGGGTCTGTGGCGGCCATCAGAACTGGTAAAGAGAATGTGAGGTCCCACGAAGGCAGCCTATATACCAAGAATCGGGACCGCTATGCCGGTGAAAACAACAGATAAATAGCCAACGGATTCAAATATTTTCACATAGAAACATGTGTATACTCTGGCCACGTTTTCGTTGTGTCTTTCTCACTACCCATGAGCTGTCTGTATCATGGACAACAGGCCAGCTTTGTTAAGTGTCTATGTCTTGTACAATGTATTATAAAATGTTGAATTGTAAACATTGCATTGATGTGTTGCGTGTGGGACGTAACAAAGCGGTTGACACGTGACCGGCCCAGTGGCACACAGTCAGTCTCGAGTCGAAATGGCTCAAGTGGGTCGTTCGCAAATGGAAGGTACGTTGGGAGAGGGACAAAAAGAAGGGAATAGTTGATATCGGCGGTTAACACATTACATCATGCACGTTGGTATGAGTGCCATATGCCAGTTAGACTCTAAAGGGCCAATGTGGGGAGAAGCCTCCGCGTCGTTACCTAGTATCAGTTAAAGGATATGCGAGTACGGTAGGCTTCGCGAATTACATGCATGTAAGTGGATCCACACAAGTTGAGGAAGGAGGTGGGCGTATCGCATTGAAGGGGCCTGCATGCACGACACCGCCCACGTATGAAATGGTAGAGGCAACATGCCGCCTCAGTACTTTTGATAGCTTTTCTTTATACCCTCCTCGCTGTGTTTACATGAGAGCGTGTATTGCACATGCACGTGAACCGCCATACTATACACGGCCAAATCGCGGAGTCTGTTCCGAGTTGCAGTTCTTTTTTTTTTTTAATTACAATTGAGCATACGGACTGACGTGTAATCACTGGTGGTTGGCTGTACATCAGTGTCCTGGTGTTTGCTTGTCATGCTTTGGTGTGCTTTCATGTGAGCACTATAGCAATGATGTATTATGCACAATGCCATTTATGTTATATTTTGTATGTGTATAAACAGTGTGCGTTTTTGAGTGTGTGTCCATTTATGGAGGAGGTACATGAATGAAAATGTGTATAGAATTAAAACGTACGTGGGGCTGAGGAGCATGGAATGGAGCCCAGAGCATGGAATGGAGCCCAGAGCATCTACAACTTGGTTTTACAAACTTTGTATTGTGTGTGCCTAGGGCGGGGAGTACGTTACACATCAACTTATTACTGATTTGATAATAGATTTTGGGTGGGAATTGTTGTCAGACATATAAGAATTAATGATCTCCCTGGTTGCCTTTGTGCAGGCATAGTGGAGGCGCTTGTCGATGCAGCGAACGATAAGGATGAGAGCACCCAGGTCGCACTGTGCAAGGCAATCGTCGACATTGGCATCA
Organism: Ephydatia muelleri; assembly: GCA_013339895.1. Classification (NCBI taxonomy): domain Eukaryota; kingdom Metazoa; phylum Porifera; class Demospongiae; order Spongillida; family Spongillidae; genus Ephydatia; species Ephydatia muelleri. Next base: position 3,137,956 of record JABACO010000018.1, read on the forward strand.
AGAAGCATGTGTCGGTGATAAAGATCTGTCTCAACTACCTGACCAAGTATACCAAAGTAAGGTCCGAGTGTGTAGCAGTCAGCCCAGAGTGAAAAAAGGCGAGAGAACCGATGTGTGTTGCTAAGAGTGCAGTGTATATAACACAGTCACAACGTTGCTTACCAGTAGTATATAGTATGCACTAACTGTAAAGTCAAAAGCATGGAGAACTTGGGTAAAGACATATTTAGCAGCTCTTGCGTATTATGTGTGACCTATGTACAACTTTGTAGCTGCCCAAAGGCCATAGGATCATTATATTGAACTTGATGGAGCGAGTGACTAAGGAACACATCCACAGCATTCCGGAGAGCCTTGCAAATGAGCTAGTGACTCTGGGGTCGGCTGAACTTACTGCAGTGCAAGTGAGTATAGCTGAGGGTGTGTGTGGGGGGGGGAGGGGATTGGGTGGAAAGGAGGGAGGAGAGATTAGGAGAGAGAGGGGAGGGAGAGATAGTCTAAAAGATCAACCAAACGAATGAGTGATTCAGATGAGTAGTGATGGGTTGTTTGTACAGTGGTGTGTGTGTGTGTGTGTGTGTGTGTGTGTGTGTGTGTGTGTGTGTGTTTGTGTCATGGGAACAGTGGAACAAATGAACTTGTTGCATATAAAAGATGCTCTTCCTGTTGCACAGGATGTGGTTCCAGATTGGCAGGAAGCAGCATCAAAGCTGCTCATCACACTGGGCCTGCGCTATGCCAAGCTGGTGTTCCAGGAGCTGATCACCAAGTTCCAGCCAGGAGTTATCCCGCACTACTTTGTGCTGCAAACTCTGGGCCACTTGGCCACCACAAACGGTATTGGCTTTAACAGTTTGCTATTTAGACCTTTGTCTGAGCAGAAGGGTTGTGGATGGTATTGTGAGACTGTAAATAAGTTTTTCAGTCTTTGGTCCAGTGTATTTCTTTGTAGCAA